>JAQZBX010025135.1:0-29783 GCA_029593785.1 Cabassous unicinctus | reverse complement strand
AAGCCTTGGATTCCAATCAGCTTTCTTAGATGGACAGATCTCCATCTGTCTCACTCCTGGGATTATCTCTTTTATTTTTTTGAAATTTTAATTTTGAAATAATTTTAAACTTAACAAGACAGTTGTGGAAATAATACAGAAACCAGTACATAGCATTCCAACATACCCAGATGGGACTCTTAATTTTGGTCCCAAGTTGAAGGTGGGCGGGGCTTGAGGAGAGAATTGGGACAGGAATATTATTTATTTGTTTCTCTAAAATCCCAATATTATTCTACAATTAAGATATCAGGAGTTATTCAAATCCCAGCCATCTGGAGTAATCCTAAGCCACATATGATTTTGGGAAAGGCTTTTTTTTTTACTTATTATTATTACAATTTTCTTAGATTCTAACAAACTTAAGAAAAACGTTCTTTTTAAATATTTTTTTTATTAGAGAAGTTGTAGGCTTACTGAAAACTCATGCAGAAAATACAGAGTTCCCATATACCTGCTTCACACACACAGTTTTCCCTATTAACACTTGACAGTAGTGTGTGTGGTGGCTTTGTTACAATTGATGAAGCTGTTGTTATAATTACTCTATTAATTATAGTCCATGGTTTACATTAGGGTTCACTGTTGTACAGTACTATAGTTTTCTTTGCAAAAAAATTTTATACTGGTAACATCTATACAACCTAAAATTTCCCCTTTTAACCACATTCAAATATATAATTTCATGGTGTTGATTGCATTCACAGTACTGTGCCACCGTCACCACCAACCATTGCCAAAACGTTTCCATCACCTCAAACAGAAACTCTCTACCATTTAAGCATTAACACCCCAGCTCTGGCCCCTGGTAACCTGTTTTTCACTCTATGACTTTGCTTATTCTAATTATTTCATATCAGTGAGATCATACGGTATTTGTCCTTTTGTGTCTGACTAATTTCACAAAATGTCTTCAAGGCTCATCCATGTTGTCTCATGTATCAGAACTTCATTCCTTTTTATGGCTAAATAATATTCCATTGTATACATATGCCAATTTGTTTAGCCATTCATCTGTTGATTGACCCTTGGTTTGCTTCCATCTTTTGGCAATTGCAAATAATGCCACTATGTACATCGGTGTTCAAAAAACTGTTTCAGTCCTTGCTTTCGATTTCTTTTGGGTGTATACCTAGAAGTGGGATTGCCAAGCCATATAGTAATTCTATATAGTATTTCTGGGGAGCTGCCAAACTTTTCCACAATGGCTGCACCATTTTATATTTCCACCAACAATGAATGAGTGTTCCTCTTTCTCCACATTCTCTCCAACCCTTGTTATAGTCCATTATTTTAATAAGAGCCATTCTAGTGGGTGTGAAATGGAGTCTCAATGTGTTTTTTATTTGCATTTCCCCAACAGCTAATGATGTTGAACATCTTTTCATGTGCTTTTGACCATTTGCATATCTTCTTTTGCCCATTTTAAAACTGTGTTGTTTGGCTTTTAGTTGTTGAGTTGCAGGTTTTCTTCATATATTCTAGATAGTAAACCTTATTAGATATATGGTTTCCAGATATTTTCTCCCATTGGGTAGGTTGTCTTTTTACTTTCATGATGAAGTCCTTTGATGCAGAAAATTTTTAAATTGTGATGAAGTCCCGTTTATCTTTTTCTTTCTATTTTGCTTTACATAACACAGGCGCTACAAGGACAGAGCTGTGTATGTGGCAAACGCTTTATAACTATTTAAATGAATGAATAAAGGGATTTGTGGCCAGTAAGTTATAGTTTAAACTCACATACCTTGAGGCAAGAGAAGAAATAGAATTTCCATTTTCATCTATCAGATGGGCAAAGACCAAAAACTTTAATAATCTGCTGTGTTGGAGAGGGTATGGGAAAACCATCTCATACATTGCTGCTGGGAGTGTTCTTTGTTAAAAATAATCTATGTAGGGCAATTTGGGAGCATCTATCAAAAATGCATGTGCACATGGCCTTTGACCCATCAATTCTGCTTTTAGGAATTTATCCTATAGATATATTACCATGTGCAAAATGACTTTATGTACAAAGATATTCACTATGGCATCATTTACAGTAGCACAAATTTAGAAATAATCTAATTGTCCAACAGTAGGGAACTTGTTAAATAAATGATGGTGAATCCTCATGTATTATTTTTAGCCATAAAGAAGGATGAAGATGCTCCTTCTATACCATTATGGGATGATTTCCACGAAGTATTGATAAATGGAAACAATCAAGGTACACAAGATTGAGTAAGTGGTGTTATCATTTAAAAAAGAGAGAGAAATAAATGTACTTTCTGGTAATGCTTGTTTCTGAAAATAGACACTAGAAGCTGATAACATTGTTTGCTTCTATGAGGGGGAACCAAATGGTTGTGACGGACAAGGTTAGTTGGGAGACTTTGCTATATGCCATTTGTACCTCTTGAATTTTAATTGCGAATGTTTAATTAAATTAAAAAGTATATATACACATACTTGTTTTTAATTCAAAGGAAAGATATTTAGATATTGGAAGGAAATCTGGCATTAGTTTCCTTAGATAACAATCTTAAAAGGATGATGCAGGAAGCACAGAAGGATGCTGTCTAAAAGGGCTAATTGATTTGTATGGCTTAGGAGTAGCGTGCGGGTTCTGAGGCAAACTACTCATATTCCAACGCTGCCCCTTCCTGGGTGCTGGGAGACTGTGGGCAAGTCACCTCTGTTAGCTTTACCTTTCTCTTCAAATGAGGGATAATATTGGAGCCAGCTCATGGGATTGCAGTGAAGGTCAAATGAAGGAATGCATGCATGCCCTTCGTAAGGCAGGGCTCCCACATGATCTTGTCTCCACTTGGAGTCACATTCAAAGAAAAAAACGCATGTTAACAGAGAAGCTCAGCCAAGAGCAATTCAAGAGCTTACTGTAGTTTGTTAAGAAAATGCCAAGAGGGTAGCATTTGCATGAGAAGTAGCTAAACTTAAAAAAAAAAATCTCTGCCCTCTCTCACTTTGCCTTACTTGGAAACTTTCTTTACTGTGCTCTCATCTCTCAGCTATAACCATTCATGCTTACTCCACCATGCTTTCTTGGAGCTAAGCTTTTTTTTTTTTTTCCCCTTTGCCCTGGACTTTCTCCCTTTCAAATATAAATCTCCTAGCATCTCAGATCTACAGTATTCCGCCTCCTAACTCCTTCATCTGTGGATTAAGGACTATGAACCGAGGCTATGGGGAAAAGCCAACCAAGTTGGAATTTTACTAGTGGACGTAGGGGTGAACAGATGAAGGAAGAGATAGGAAAAAAAAAAAAGGCTTTTACTTATTTTATAGCAATAATTTTCCCCCACTTCTAAAGAACTTACAACATTGCTTGGCATATTGTAAGCACTCAAAAAATCTTAGCTATTAATATTATTATCGTCTATATTATGGTATAGGCACTCTCCCAGGACCTGATAGTAATAATCACAGCTAACATTCATTGATCGTCTACTATGTAGAAGCACTCTTCTAGCACTTTACATGTGTTAACTCATGTTAAGCTTCACAGCACCACGAAGACGTGGTCTTTTTATAATGCCCATTTTACAGATGAGGAAAGAGGTATAGAGAGGCCTAGAAACCTGGCTGGAGTTACAAAGGTGGGAAGTGAGAGATCCAGGGTGTGAATTCAAGCAGTCTGACTTTAGTTCCCATCTTAATCCCAGTGCAGGATTGCCTCTAATTCAGGTTTTCTATTTTAGTGTGATTATCTGGGATCTAGCCAATCTGATCTTTCTATGCTGGAAGTTTTCTGAGAGTTTTCTTCTGCCAGTTTCCATAACCCTCAGTGGTCCCAAATGAGATACGTGGATATGTGAGTAAACTGTAAACTGTGGGCCTCTTCATATTCATGGGAAGACAACTGCTGCTTCCATTTTTACCTTAGCTCTTTGGGTGCCAGAAGTTTCTCTTTATAGACCAGAGAAAGTCACTTGCCTCTGAGTGAATTCTTAATGAATGCATTTGATGGTTCTCTCCATTGCCTCCCCAATTGCCTATCTCCTAAGGAAAATTATATCCATGTTAACCAGATACATCAAATACTTTTACAGAATCAGCTCAACATTCTAGGGGTATGTACTAGAATGTTTGTTTCACTGATTCCTTGATCTCAGGCTGTCCTGGGGCTGAATCCATCAATTCAGTGGCATTCAGGAATTCAGGGGGAGGGGAGATCCTACCCAGAATAAAAAGTCTTGATTTAGCTTTTGGTTTCATGTGAGGATTGTTATGTGCAGAGAGAGACAGTTTTCAAATCTGTGCTTTGCCGAGGGAGAAAAGTGTCTCCCAAATTCCAAAAAGCTTCCATCTGCCTATCAAGAGTAAACCTTAGAGGTCTGAGCACAGAGTGTGAAGTAAGCCGTGTTGTAGAGAACAGGGAATGGGACCTTAGGAAAGTTCCAGTGCTTGTGGAAATAGAGAGGGAAGAATTGCTGAGCAGACTGCGGAAAGGAAGAGTTGGTGTGTTCTAGGTTCCTCCTCAGGGTTGAGACCTCTTGGTGAGGGAGGATGTGTGAGGTGAGGAAGGGACAGGTAGTAAATTCATCCCCGATAAGCGGAGGGGAGTCCAAAGGGAAGGGCCAGACACGCACTCCACAGTCAGACTCGAAAGGAGATCGCCTCACACGACACCCTAGGCCCGAGTGGGGAGCCCCACGGAGAAGGCGGTAGTCAAAGGAAAGATGCCTCTGGCTCCACACTGCTGCCTGTGGTGTGCGTAGGAAACTCAGAAGTTTCCGCCTGGTTCCGTGGGAGTTATGGACTAGAGCTGAGGGCTTAGTTTGTGAGCTTGCTGGGGGAGGTCACCATGGGGAAGAAAACCTTTTCTTGAAGAACAGGGCGTTGCTGGAGTCGGGAATCAAAAGGGAGCTGCGGCCAGCCCAGGGAGGCACCTGCCGTGCAGGTGAGGGCTGAGGGGGGGCCCGGTCAGCAGGGTCAAAGGTCAGGGTCACGGGGGGCGATAACTGTGCCATTGCCCCTGCCAGGAGAACAGACTTTGAGTTATCCTGGGCACATCAGCAATGACAGGAGCGAGCACCAGAGGGTGAGGCTCGGACTCAGCGAGGAGACCCTGCACCCCAGAGGAGAGCGTGGAGCAGAGGGCCTCCTCCTTCCACCATGGGGACGCTTCGCTTTCCGCTTCCCTCCGTGCCTGGGCAAAGAGTGTGGGCCTGTCCTTGAGAAAGGGCAGACACCCGACAAGACCAAGCATTTGCTAGAAGGATTTGGGTTTACCCCAAAGCCACAGGAAACAGAGTTGCTTCTCCCAGCGTCCACCACAGCAAGGTTTCTGAGCAAGTTATAGAAATATGTAAAGTGCATATTTATGTGCATGCATATATATAAACAGTGACCTTGGCACTGCTAGGGGAAAGACAAACAAACATTATCTGGACTATTGGACACTGGGGTGCAGCTCTCCGTTGTGGAGAGAGCTCCGGAGACAGGTTTTTGGTGTAAGGTAGATTAGAAACAAGGGAAGCCCCACAGTAGGGTGGAGAGGCTTGGCCTGCTATATGATAGCCAGCATGGGGCTACGAACAGCTCCAGGCGTGCGTGTTACTCGATTCACTTACCTAGCAAACTTGGAATTTCTTCTCCATGATTTTCCCATGCCACGACTGTGCCAGGAGGGCAATTGTAATATAAATCACTCTTCCCTTTCACCACTTTTCCCTCCACCTTTTGAGGCTAATAATCCATGGTAGGCAAAACCAGGGGAACATTGATTGTCTAAGTGGCGCTATCTGTGTCCCTATCAAGGAAGATGTTTGGATGGGGAGGTGGGTGGGATGGTGGCGGAAGAAGGCCAGTTCAGCCCCCACCCTCACCAGGGGAAGAGGTGAATTTGAAAGACGTTTTGTGGCTAGCTCCTCTCCTGCAGCTGCTGGTAAGCTGGTTTATTCCAAAATATCTGTTTATAAGCAGCCTCATTTTCTCTCTTCCTTGCATGCCAGTTGCTCTGGTCTCTTAGCACTGTGACAGACACGACTCGACTGAAAACACAATGTGATTTACGATAGACATAAATCACAGTGCCAAACGGTACGATTAAATCTCGTCCTTACAGCTGAGGAGTCAAAAGGGGTTGGTAATCATTTTTAATGTTGGATTGTGGTTTTTGCGTCACAGCTGCACAATTCCGCACCAGCCAGGGCTGATGCAAATGCAGTAGTAAAATTTCCCACCGTGTCCATGTGTCAGCCCAGCAAGGCCCCACCCGGGCTCTGCACCCCTGGGTGTGAAGATGGCAGATTGTGAGGCTCGGAGAGGGCTCCTGTCGCTGTAGCACTTTTCTCCATAGTGCCCCTTCTCGTTGGGGACCACATGCATAAAACAAGTGTTGGGCTTGTAGGGCGAAGGTGGCCCTGGATCAGTTACCTGCCAAGAGGTCATCTTTCCTTGGTACTAGCATTTGTTCCAGAAGAAGTGACATCTCGAGACACCACTAATTAAAACTTCAGCTGTTTTGTGATCACTCCCTCCCTTCTTTTTTCTTTCTGCATCCCTGTCATCTCAGCAATTAGTTAAGTGATGCTGAAACGGTGATGCCGCCACTAATTAATTTCTGCTCACATCAGTGGAGACCCTTGGATAGAGGGGCATATTACAAAATAAAAAAGACCCCAAACGCGAGCATTCCATCTGTCCCTGATGCGCTGGGATTTCCTTTGGTTACATTTTCCTATCACTGTTTACTGGAAGATGGTGGTGGGCTGACAGGCCTGGAAAATGAAGTCTTGTCTATCTGAATAGACACGGCGTGTGTGTGTGTTTCCCATAATGGAATCTAAATCCGATTCCTGAGGGTCAGACTCGACTCTGCTCTCATTTCTAATTTGTGTGTCGCTTTAATTGGGGGTTTTGTCAGTCTATAGCATTGGCGTGGTCAGTGGGAGGACCACGTGGGAGCCTCAGATGAGATGCTCCTGAGAAGAAGGCATTGTGCTCCAACAGCTCATTTTTACCCCTGGAGGGTACAAGTCAAATGGCCAAGTATTCCTCAGTCCGTGCCGAGCTATGCCCAATGCTGAGCTCTATAGACAGCAAGGGGTACAAAAGATGGTGCCAGAGGGTCTCTGCATTCCTAAAGAAATAAACCCTGACCCCGAACTAGAACTGCAAACAAGGTGTCAAATAATTAAGTAATTTGGGATTGGTTGTCTGACACAGGCTACTGAACAATAAGGATTTAGAGAAAGGCAAAACCTCCTGGAGCCGGAGTTAGCTGAGGAAGACTGACTAATGTCAACAACGATCTTCGTAACCACGAGAGAAAATCCATTTATTTGAGAATGAGTATTCTGAGCCATTTTTTTCTCTGAGTCTGAACTATTTTTTATGTTTGTATTTCCTTTGGAAATAAGTGAATTGGGCACATCGTTTGGCTAAATGGCAGCGAGAGAATATCTAATCTTATATGCAGAGTGACATATTTAATTACCAAATCTGGGAGAAGTATCATAATATTTTGCGTCTAATTAACACATTTTTTTTCAGATGTGATGTTTTTAAATGAATACTTCTTGGTTACTTCTTTAGCTTTCTTGTAGGTGGGGGAACAGCTAGTAATACTTTTCCCATTTTAAGGATGAAGCTGCCGACATGAAGTTATTGAGTACCGCTAAGCTTCTTGAAAGTGGACCCATGAGCAAACTGTATTTGAAGGAATTTGCTGAACCAGGGAAAAGAAAACTGTTTCCCAAAGGCGAGAAAGCACAGGATACCATGGTTAATACTGAAACATTAAATTCGCCCCCCCTTAATATAGAAATTAATATCTGTTCTTTGTAGAAGATAAAAAAATGTTTAAAGAAGAAATTAAGAACCAGCCATAATTTTCCCAATCCAGAGATGATCCCTGTAATAGTACAGTGGATTTCCTTCATTTATACTTACAAATATATAAAGTATCTCATATTTCTCTACAATTGGATTGTATTAAATATGCAGTTTTGTATTCCACTTTCCTTACTATTGTATCCTAAGTAAAAAGGTAGAAACATTTCGTGCTCACCCATGCCAGTACAGCTGTCCTCCTGGGCACATAGTAGGACTACTTTTTTCACCCATCTTGCATGTAGGTGGAGCTCTGATCGGTGCTGGCCAATGGGCTGTAGCATTTAAAGGCCTGTGTGAGCCTCTCCAGGGCTTGCTTTTTCAGCTACAGCAACTGAGAGGGTCCTATTGGATTCCAGAGTGGACCTCCTGATAGTTTTGTTACCGGATTTAATGTAGGTTCTTGACTTATGCTGCAGAAATGAATTTCAGAGCACGTTGGGTTAGTCAGGCCAGTAATTTATTAAGGTGGGGAGGGGGAGAGAAATGGGAGAAAATAACAGATCACGGGTCCCCGGTAGAGGGTAAGGGGCTGAAGAGTGATAGAGGGCTGATTTATAGACTATAGTTTCCCATTATAGATCATAAATGCCCAGGTTTTACTTGCGTGTTGTTCCATGCAGGGGGGACACGGCGAGAGCAGAGCGCAGAAGTCACGAGGGCCGAGAGCAGGGCCGAGAGAGCAGGGAGCAGGAGCAGGAGCAGGAGCAGGAGCAGGAGCAGGGGAGATTTGACCTTTGCGCCTGCCTTTTTATTTTTTTTATTTTTTTTTTTATTTTACTGGGAGGTCCCAGGGATCGAACCCAGGTCCCTCCATATGGCAGACGGACGCCCAACCATTTGAGCCACATCCATCCCCCATGGGGCTGCTTTTAAATCATTAATTATTCTACCCCTTTGCTAATGGCATGGGAGGAGTCCCAGGTGTTTGCTGTTTTGATTGATTAACCCACCCATCAATCCCCCTGGTGGGGCCAATGATAATGTCCCTGGAGAATATCCAGAGCTTCTCCTGGGAATCTCTGGGAATCTCATTCTGGGTGGCGGAAATCTGGCGAGGGTCTTCCAGCAGCCATCTTGGGAGTACCAGTGTCCGTGCCAGGTTCCAGATCCATCTACTGATTCCCTGTTTTACTAGCCTGCTTCAGGTTGGGTCCCTGGTGACTGCATGGAGAGAGCCTCCCCCCATCCGTGCCTGCCGATCCTTGTTCTGACATGTAACGTGAGCAAGAAAAACTGTTGTGCTAAGCTACTGAGATTTTGAGGTTGTTACTGCAGCATAATCTAGCCTGTCCCCATTAATACAAGTATTTTATGTCAGGAATGTTCTCTTGGAAGCCTGATTGTAATGACTATGATAATTTCCCATTACATACAGATTCTAAATTTTATTTAGTCATTCCCTTATCATTAGATATTTGTTTCACATTTTTGTTTTCTTTTTTAAACAGTACAGCAGTGAAAAATCTCCAATGCATAGCTAATGTGTTCTCACGAGAAATTCCTGTAAGCGGAACTGTTAGGTCAAAAAGTATGAATGTTTTCAAGGCTCTGGATATATATTAACAAGCTTCTCTCCGGAGACATCATTCTAGTTTAACTTCCTTTGGCAGCATTATGAGAGTGCCCATTTCAATGCACTGCTGCCAAAACCAGGTCGCACAAGCTTAAATGCTTTTACCATTTTAAAGGAAAAATAATGGCCATTTATTTGAATAATAATGAGACTGAACTTTCTTTAACCGCCCTTTTGCCCATGTGAGTTGTATGGCTTATGGCCTCATCAACTGGAGGGCAGGGGTGTGTGTGTGTGTGTGGCCTTTTTCTTATTGATTTGTAAATACTCCAACATCCAAACTCTTAAAATTCTTGATTTTTAAGTATTTTGATTTTTAACAGTCTCAGGGAGAAAAATGGGACAGATTTGCATGAGAATGATGCTCCCTAATGAGAGTTAATTTTATCTTTCAAAATGAGAGGAAGGAGGAGAAAAGTAAGCAACTAAAGGAGACTGCAAAGCCCTCCTACAAGGGCGATGAAGAGCAGGGCCTTCCAGGGACCCAGGGAAGGGCGAGTCTCACAGCAGCCGGTCACCGAGTCCCCACACACTGACCACACCCCAGCCTATGAGAAACGTCTAGGTTTTACCAGACCTGCCTCACACGCCTCCATGGAGGAGAATGTGCTTGAAGGGCAGGCTTGGGAATCAGCTCTCTAGTCTATGGAGAAGGTGAGACACGAGGTGAAAAGGCAGAGGGACCCTGCAGTCTAGTGGAGAAGTGAGACATGAATGAAAAGGCAGGTGAAGCAGGAGGGTGCTCAGAAGAGGAGGCCGTCACTTCCACCTGGTGGGGCCGTGGCCATAGGCTGCATCACGAAAGATGCATAAGAACTGGCTAGGCTGACACACCCTGATGCCAAGCATGGGGCAGATACCAAGAAATTATTCGCTTTGTATCTGAAATTCCCCTTTGGCTGTGCATCCCGTGTTTGCGACATCTGGCAACCCTGCTAGAAGCAGATTGGGGAGTGGACTCTGGTGGCCCAGCGCTTTGGCCTCCTTGCCCCGTGGAAGGGCTCGCCTGGAGCAGAGCCAGATGGGACCCAGAGAAGGGGTCCTGGTTGCCAGGGTCTGAGGGACGTGATGCTTAGAGATGCGATGAGAATTAAAATAGATAATAAATGTAAAGTGACTCATTAGTGGTGACTATTAATCCTGTGACTCTCCTCTGGGTGTGGTGTGTGGGAAATTTCTCTCAGCACCTGAAAATCAACTGAATGGTCCACAGGCTACTCAGAAAAGGATGCAAGAAAATTTGTTTTTATTCATCCGTGGACATTTGGATGCATTGCATAGAGATGCCTTTTAGAAGTCTTTCTACTCTCGTTAACTTGATTTTTTGTTTTTTTGGTCACAAGCTGCATGGCCAATTAGCTTATACTTGGAAATCCAGGTCTAAGGTTCCCTGATTCCATTGTCTGCCTTCCATTGTTGGGCAATGGTTTCTGCAGCATCTCACATTCAAATTCTGGGTTCCCTGAAGGATCTCTGCCAGCTTTTGTTTAATGCACATCACACATTTAATCTTTCTCCAATTGTTTCATGAGCATCTGTGGAGTTTGCATTATTCGCTCCAGAAGGGCAGGGACCTTGTTTTGTTCTGCATTCCCAAAGCCTTCAGCTCCAAGGCTGACAAGTTGCTGGTATTCCTGGTTCAATAAATACATGATCGATTAAGCATATCACCAAAGGAGCTAGGCTGTCTCCTTGAGAGCCCTGCTTCTCTTAGAAACACAGGTACTAAGTGTGTAGAATTCAGAGAATGGATGTCTGAGATTTTTAAAGTACCCACAGTGATGTATTAATTATTATTAATTATTGAGTGTGATCTAGGTTTTAGGCACTGAGCAAGGTCCTGGGATACAAAGATAAACAGCCCCTGCCTTCAAGGAGCTGATAGTCAAAAGGGGAGAAGAAAATCCAGATAACTAAATCACAATAAAATCATGCTATGACCAAGGAATGGGTAAAGTAAGACAAAGATTGGAGAAGGCTGGGCTGGCTGAAAACACATGTGCATCCCAGGTGGGCTAATAATTTTACAGTCTTCAAACTGGTATTCTTTAAATATCTGCTCAACATGTTATTAGTATAGGTGTAAAGAAAAAAGATTGTCCATTCATAAGAATTGTTTGCCTTTTCTTATTGAAACTAAGGAACTTATGATAGACACTGAATGTACTGGAATGTTTAACCTTTTCAGAATTGCAAGTTTTGAAACCGAGCTTTGGGGACAGCATATTAAGGTGTTTAAAATTATGATAACAGAAGCCACATATTTCCAGTAAGTAGCACCCTGCCATGCATTATTTGGTTTCAGAGTTCTTTGCAGATTGCAGTTAAGACTTCAGGCAACTCTCTCAGAAATGGTCTGAGGTTGTTCAGGGCAAAAACACATCTGAGAGGTAGGCCAGTGAGGGAGAAGAATGATTTGTTTTTCCGTTTGGGAACACTGTTTACTCCAGCAGTCATTCCTAATTTATATCTCACCTGTTACATAAGGAGTTACTTGTGGAAACCTGAGTTAACTGGCATCATCTGTCTGATTTAGTCTGTTGCTGTTTTAACACCCCATGTTTGTTGGTATCTTGGGCAGATGCCAACTTCTCTGCTATTTTCTGGCTCTAGGACCAGAAGCCCCAAAGTCAGTCTGACGGGAGACAGGGAGGTTTCTCAGAGAAGTATTGGAACTAAAACTTAAAGGTTAAATAAAAATTTTCCCCTAGAGGACAAAGACAGGCAGAAGGGGAGGGAAATAGCATTCTGGCTTAGGGCATTATGTATAAACAAGGTGGCTTAAAATAACAGAAATGTATTGTCTCAAAGTTCTGGAGGTGGAAGTCTGAAATGAAGGTGTTGACGGGGGCAGTCTCCATCCACCTGTGGGGAGACTCCTTTGCCTTTTCTAGCATTTGGTGTTTTCCATCAATCTTTGGCATTCCTTGACTTGCAGCTGCAACATTTCAATCTCTGCCTTTGTTGTTGGATGGACCTCTACCCTCTCTGTGTCTTCCCCCTCTGTGTCTTCCCTCTCTGTGTCTTTCCTCTACGTGTCTTCCCTCTCTGTGTCTTCCCCCTCTGTGTCTTCCCCCTCTGTGTCTTCCCCCTCTGTGTCTTCCCCCTCTGTGTCTTCCCTCTCTGTGTCTTCCCTCTATGTGTCTTCCCCCTCTGTGTCTTCCCTCTATGTGTCTTCCCCTCTCTGTGTCTTCCCTTTCTGTGTCTTCCCCTCTCTGTGTCTTCCCTCTATGTGTCTTCCGCTCTGCTTACAAGGAACACTAGGCATGACTCACTTTAACTTGAGTAATCCACCAAGGCCCTACCTCCAAATAAGGTCACCTTCACAATACCAGGGCTTAGAATATCAACATAACTTTTTGGAGGACACAATTCACACCATAAGAGGCTTGGAGGCAGGAAGGATCATGGCATGTCTGGAGGGCACTGGGCAATGCAACATTGGCATACTGTCAGGTTTAGAGGGTGGGGAGAGGACAAGCGATGAGGCTGGATGGGTAGACCAGAGCCCGAATGCAACAGGCCAAGGAACCATTCCACCCTTCAGTTTATGCAACAAGGACTGAGCCCACATGATCTATTTTCACGTGCACACAAAACACTTTCCACCCAACATTTCAACATGAAAATCTTCAAACGTACAGAAAAGTTGCAAGAATCACACAGCGAACACCAATATACTGACCACGTAGATTTAACATTTAGTGTCTTGCTGTATTTGCTTCAGCAATTCCTGAAATGTGGTCTTCAGGACCTGGTGACCTGAGACATCACCAAGGGATCTGTGAGGTCAAAACTATTTTCATAATAATGCCAAAATGTTATTTATTTTTTTTCTGTGTTGACATTTGCACCAATTGTGTAAAGGTGATGGTGGGCAAAACTCTGGTGCTTTAGCGTGAAACCAGGCACAGCAGCATCCTCTCTACTGATAGTATATATATAATTTTTTTTTTTTTTTACCACCTGTGATAGGTCAAATTCTGTGCCCCAGAACAAACATGTTCTTTATTTTAATCCCATGCCTGTGGGTGTGAAGCCATCGAAGGTGTTACTTTTAGTTAAGGTGTGGCTCAACTGAATCAGGGTGGGTCTTAATCTAGATTAGTGGAAGCCTTATGAAAAGAATGCCAAAGGAAGGAGCCGGAAGCAGGGAGTCAGTGGGAACCAGGAAGAGAAAGCAGAGGACGTTGCAGTGTGACAGCAGGCAGACATACAAGCCAAGGAACCCTACGGAGCGCTGGCAGGTGGCACCAGAACGCCACCAACCCAGAAGAAAGCATGGTCTTGCCAACGCCTCAGTTTGGACTTCTGGCCCCTGAAATCACGAGCCAGTAAATGCTTGTTGTTTACGCCAACCTATGGTATGAGATTTATCACGACAGCTCTGGCAAACGAAGACACACGCACAGCCCAAGAAAGGCCAGTTGCAATGGAGCTTGTCCTTGACGAAGCATTAAAGATCATTAGTTTTATTAAGTCACAGCTCTTGAGTGCATGTCTTTTTAATATTTTGTGTGATGAAGTGAGAAGTGAGCACAAAGTGCTGCTCCTGCATCCTGGAGTAAGATGCCTTATCATGAGGAAAAGTGTGATTGTTTGAGTTGTGAGCTGAATGAGCTACTTTTTTTCATGGGATGTCAATTTAAACCTGGGAGAATAATTGTCTTCATTTTCTGGGGCTGCTGTAACAAATGACCACAACCTTGGCAGCTTAAAACAATAGAAATGTGTTCTCTCACGGTTCTGGAGTCCAGAAGTCCAAAACTGAGATGCTGGTAGGGCTGCACTCCCTCCGGAAGCTCTGGGGGAAGATCTGCTCTTGGGGTCTTCCAGCTTGAGGTGGCTGAAGGCATTTCTTGGCATTTGTGGCTTGTGGGTGTTTCACTCCAAGTCTGCTTCCGTCTTCATGTCACCTGCCCTACTGTGTGTCTCTGTGTTTGTTTTTCCTTTGCCACTTTCTAATAAGGATGCTTGTCTTTGGATTTAGAACCCAACTGGATATTCCAAGATAAGTTTCTCCTCACAAAATCCTTGACTTAATCATATCGTTTGACATATAAGGTGATATTCATTCTTTTGCCACAAAAGGTAATATTCACAGGTTTTGAGGATTAAGAAGTGAATATATCTGCGTGGGTGGCTTTTTATTTTCTGCCTACCACAATGATAGACAAACTATGGTTTGTTTGGGTGTTTGGCAAACTTTTTCTTGGAAATGAATAAAGAAAACTATTGCTTCAAGGAAAGTAACTGACAATATTCGTTGCCAATGATAAAATTTGAGCTTTCAAGTAAAAGGTAGAATTTTGGAAAAATTGTATCCACCACCATGAATTTGATAGTTTCCCAATACTTGAAGATTTTTCTGATGAGATTGGAAGTGACATTTATGCATGGAATATTTTTTTTAATCTTCTATAATGAAATGTGCCTACATTTGGAAGTTCTGCATAACTCAACGAACCAATGTTTTCCAAATGGTCCACCCTCAATGCTACAAAATTATGTAAAAGATTCATTGTAAGTGCAAGATAGAGCCTGGATTTTAATGTAACATAGTATAAAGTTTACTTCTATGGTTTCAGATTTCACATCACAATTAATTCTAAGGAAACCATCAGTTGTCCAGGTTTGGTTAGTATAAAAAAATAACATTCACAATTATCTGAAAAGACTACTAAAATACTCCTCCCATTACCCACTACGTATCTCTGTAAGATCAGATTTTCTTCAAACACTTTAACCAAAACAACGTATCGTAAGAGATTGAAGGCACAAGCAGATATGAGAATCCAGCTGTCTTTTGTTAAGCCAGGCATAAAGAGAATGCAAAAAATATAATACATTACTATCATTCTCACTATTTTTTTTCCATTGTCACTATTTTTGGGAGATGATATAGTAATTTTTCATAAAATATGTTTTTTCCCAATAATATAAAATGGCTTTATTTTTTAATGATTTAATAAATTTTAAAATTTCTTTTTAATTTAAAATATGGTAAATATTGATAGATATAATGCACAAAATGAAAGCTATTTGGAATCCTCAGTAATTTTTACCTATGTAAAATGGTCCTAGAACCAAAAGACTTGAGAACTGCTACTCTCAGAATTTAGAGCAGTGGGAGGTTGAGGATATGGGACTGGATGGAGTCTAGATCATGGAGAGAGAATCCCAAACATCCTAAGTGGAAGGAACAAGGAATGAGGGGCAGAATAGAGAAATGCATTTGGGGATGATCAAATCGGATTCATGGCTGGAGCAGAAGATTCTGTTTGTGATATAATGGGAAATCAGAGTTACAGGGTTTGGGGCCACGTGGTAAAGGGTTGTGAATCTGGCATGTGGGATTCATCCCAAGGCAATGGAAAACTGTGGAAGATTCTATGCCTGGGAGTGGCTAGTCAGGCAGTGATGCTCAAGATGGTTTTGGAAAGAGAGAGTGTGTCCATAGGTTGAGCGTGTCCATTGGCTGAGCATGTCCATAGGCTGAGCATGTCCATTGGCTGAGCGTGTCCATAGGCTGAGGGTGTCCATAGGCTGACCGTGTTCATAGGCTGAGGGTGTCCATAGGCTGAGCCTGTCCATACGCTGAGGGTGTCCCTAGGCTGAGGGTGTCCCTAGGCTGAGGGTGTCCCTAGGCTGAGGGTGTCCATAGGCTGAGCGTGTCCATTGGGTGAGGGTGTCCATAGGCTGAGCCTGTCCATATGCTGAGCGTGTCCATAGGCTGAGGGTGTCCATAGGCTGAGCCTGTCCATAGGCTGAGCGAGTCCATTGGCTGAGGGTGTCCATAGGCTGAGCATGTCCATAGGCTGAGCCTGGCCATAGGGTGAGCCTGTCCATAGGCTGAGCGTGTCCGTAGGCTGAGCGTGTCCATTGGCTGAGGGTGTCCGTAGGCTGAGCGTGTCCATAGGCTGAGCCTGTCCATTGGCTGAGGGTGTCCATAGGCTGAGCCTGTCCATAGGCTGAGCGTGTCCATTGGCTGAGCGTGTCCATAGGCTGAGCGTGTCCATTGGCTGAGTGTGTCTATAGGCTGAGCGTGTCCATAGGCTGAGGGTGTCCATAGGCTGAGCGTGTCCATAGGCTGATGCCACAATTGAGGCCTGAGGTGATGAGGCCACACTGAGGTCGGTGCAGAACTGTGAAAACATGAAAGACTGAACTTAGGGGCGGAGCAGGTGTAGCTCAGCAGTTGAGCGCCTGCTTCACATTTACGAGGTCCTGGATTCAATCTCTGGTACCTCTTAAAAAATGAACTTAGGGGAGAGACATTTTGCAGGAAAAAAAAAACCAACTATAACTGATTGATCTATCATGATAAAGGGGATGAATGAAAGTGATCAGACAAAGTCATAGTGGAGTCCTATTTGAAAGCAATAATATTATATCTGAAGCTATCTTTTCAGCTGTCAGATTAGGGAAAAAACTTCCATGAATTGATTTCACCATCCTTCTATCTTCTGTAATTTTACAGCGTAACTTAGTTAAGTTCACATAAATTTACAAAACTCTTGGGTAGGACTAGACTCCTACTCTTTGAAATAATCAGCAAAATTTTACCCTTGATCACTAAGTGGTGATTGGAATTCAGAATTTATGCTCTGGGCTAAAGGGCTGGGAGCAGCCAGGGGATAAATAAATAAATAAATCTTTAAAAAAAAAATCATGCACCCAAAATAAGACACATTATCCAAGAACACTTGTATAAACATCATATATTTCAAATAACACGTCATATACATTATTACATTGCTTGTGTTGGGAAAGAGGATGAGGAACATGGGGATAGAATGAATGAATTTTTAAAAAAGAAATACATTTGGGCCTTTGCATGGGTCAGCGATGAGACTGCACTGTGAACTGAGAAGTTTGAGGTCCCCCCCACATACTTTATCTTTCTATCATATCATATCTACCATCTATCTATCTGTCTATCTATCTATCTATTATGTAATCTCTTGCTCTCATCAATCTATATCCTCTCCCCCCCCTTTCTCTCTCTCATCTATGAATGGCATTGACTAAACTTATCTATGTGGATAGATCCCAAAACATTATCCACAGTCCTGCTCTCTTCCCCAGATTCCAATTCTACATCTCCTGCTGCCTGGAGAGAGCTCCACCTGGATGCTTTTGTGATCTTGAACGCTAAAATCAGCTTTCTCTTCCTTCAGAGATTGTATTTTCTAGCACAGTGAAGTCCTAGTGACTACAAATCTCTATGTACCTCTCCAAACCCTTTAGATTGGAGCAGCATTGTAGCCCAGCAGCCTGGGCATCCCCTGGGAGCTGATTAGAAATGCAGAATCTCAGGCCCCATTCCAGACTTCCTGAATCAGAATCTTCATTTGAAGAAGACCCCAAGTGGTTTGTTTGCACATGAAAGCTTGGGAAGCACTCCTCTATTGCCTGATTTACTTTGTTAACTGCACCCAGGTTATTGGGTAGAAATAAGTGGGCACGCCTTCCGTGAGTGTCTAAGTGGGGTCAAAGAGACATCCCATTCATGCTTTGTTAGAAGACGAGTAAGACCCCCAGAGTTCTAGCTTCCTCTTAGTAAGTGACCTTGGAGCGGCCACCCCTCATTATGCATTTCAATAGCACTCTGTATTAACAAAGCACTTCACCGCCAATTTATTAGTGATTCTCTCTCAAACTCTCTGCATCATCTTCCCAAGCAATAAATCCCCAGTGCATTTTCTTTGTAACCAATAAGTGGTTGATAAATTGTAAACAAATGGGTTGAAAAGGTAACAGAGCAGAAAAGTGTTTCAATTTTCCTCCATGCATCACTTAGGGAGAAACCAAGTGCTCCAGCACACGCTTGATCCTATCTCTACTTAGAGCATAATTCAAAACAGAGGCAAAGAGGAGAACTTTATATTACATCATATAAACCGCTAGTTTAATAACTCTGGATGGGTTTGATGAAGTGGTCTGTCAGTGCAATGACACTGGCTGAACTGAAGTCCAATGTCAACAAAATTAAGCTAATGCTTTCCATCCTCCAACTGTATATATCCCATTATTGAGCTACTGGGTTCGCACAAAGATTAAGCATATTCTGTGTTCGTTTACGGGCTGCCTTGGTTTGAGTTGGGCAGAAAATAAAACGACAACTATGTAGTCAGATTTTTTCTCCTGTACGCATTGGCTCCTGAAACAGCTTCCTCTCTGCCGGGAGTCAGGGCAGAGGAGGTCTCTAAAATGCCCTCGCGCTCTGCGTGTATCTGTCTGTAAGCTCTACTTCTCTCTATCTTGCCTCAAGATCGCAGACTTCCTCTTGGTTCTACAGCTTTCCTTTTTCAGAGACACAGACTTCAGCTCCCTATCACTTCACGCTCACAGACTCAGGCCAACCTCACCAACTCACACATGGAAACCAGACCATCGGCCCCAGAAAAACAGCATGCATTCCTGACTCCCCCTCCCGCCCCCACTCCCAGAAGGGGCTGAGTGTCTCCTATTCGTACAGGTCATTGCCACACTTGTTAGGCTCACACAAGGTCCGAAGCACAATATGCAGGCCTGTGATTTCACGGCCAGCCCACCAATTTCTAGGGTGGTGATGCTGTCAAAGTCAGTAGTTGTTTGGCTCCCAGGATAAGGAGGTTTCCATCAAGACCAAACAAAGAAGCAGCAGTCGCTGGCCCAAGGAAAAAGCTGCACATTTACTCTTTTAGAAAGCAATAGACTGTGATACAGGTATGAAAACAAGTAGTTAAATAAAACTGGGCTGAGTGTGGATAAGGGGAAAGAAAAAAAAAAGATAAGAGTGGGTCAGAAAGAGACCATCTACTGGTGGGCAAAATCAAAGAACCTGCTGACCCTATCAGCATTTCACTAGTGCCATGCCAGCGCTCAGTAGGGGAAAGCAATTATTTTAAGAAAATCTATTTGAGGGTAACACTGTCATTATCCTTTTAATGGTGCTGCCCCAACAAACCAGTTAAAGAAGGCTTTGAAAAAATAAGAAATGCTCTTTTTGCCAATACAATTAAGGCATTTTGGAGAAGCAGATGGTATTAGTTCAACTTGTAGAGGCTTTTTCTTGCTGTGTCTCGAAAAGAACATTTTTGCAAGTGCAGTACAATTCAGTAGCCAAGTCCAATATTGGCATGCACAGCCAAATGATTGTAGTGGTCTAACAGGGAAGGGAAGAGAAAAAAAAAGCGCCAGCGCAAAATGGAGCTTCCTCTAGGCTTCACATAAATCTGTTTTAAATCACTGCAGAATAAATGGAAAATTACTGTGCTTTCCAAATAACTAGAGAAGAGATAACTTTTGAGAAACTAACAAGAAGTTTCTCTGCACATAATAAATCAGGTGCCCTGGAACTGGGTTACCTCATACTTCTCTTTTTCTGTACAGGGCAACTATGTTTGCCTGATACTACGTAATTCAAAAGGGCTTTAAGTTTAACAAATTAAAGGAACTTGGAGAAGAAGCTGGGGAAGCAAGGATAGACAACTGAAAAGGTTAAAAGGTTTGGTCTATGTCCATCAATCACTTGCAGTCCAAAACGAACCCATGGAATACTATCCTGAAAGTACGTAGGCTTCCGAAGGCAAGCGTTCCTATGGAAACTTTTCCATACATCTGTTAGTGACAGGTCAGACAAATCAGAAAGAGTCATGGCTCCAGCAACAGCTAAATGATCCCATTTAATAGTAAATAGGGAAGGTCGAGCAAACTAGAGAGGTGATAGGAATTGAAAAAGTTCATTACCCTAAAATCTTGTAACAACAAATCAATTCCAGTTTGGAGGGAGAAATGGAAATTCGCTTTTATTTTAACCAGATAAAGTTGACCACATTGAGACACATGAAGCCAATCCATGGGATCAGGGCTAGCCCTTTGGGATGGTTCCTAGTCTGGAATTTTCCTATAAGTGTGTTGGAAAATAACACCCTTAAGCAATTCTTTAGAAATTTGGCTTCACTCTTGCACATACAAGTCTGTAATGCCTCAGTAAATCCTCATTGCCAAGCACTACGCAAAAGATCTGTGAGAGGCTCGAAACGTGAGGTTCCTCGGTAACTACTTCATGCATGACCTTGAGCTATTCCCTCTCCTTTTAGGTTCTTCACCCACAAAACGAGGAGCTGCATTAAATCTCTTTCCTTTCAGACATGTACATTCCATAAGGCTATGAATGCAGTACATGGTCCACTTGTTTAGGAAATTCAGGTCTAATTAGGGAGATAATACGTGTACACAATAAAAGTTGTCATTGCTGGCCCATATATTTTAGGTGTCAACTCGGCAGCACAAGCATTCATTTATGTGTGGCCAAGGCTCTCCATGCTTAAGGCAGATCCTCCCGTGACCCTACATCCTCCTCTGAATGGCCACATAGTCTTCATGTACTTTTCTGCCATTCAATCCTCAACCCTTGGAAATTTGGCTTTCATTTCCCAGGCTCCATGGAAACTGCTTTCTACCAAGGTCACCAAGTTGACAAATCCCATAGACTCTTTTCAGGATCCTCACCTTTCTTGACTTCTAGGCATTTTATACTGATGACCATTTTCTCTTCTTGAAACTGTCTCCTTCCCTTACTTACAAGAACACCCCATTCTTCCCTGATTTTCTTCTTACTTCACTGCTTCTTCTCACTTTCCTTTTCAGGCACCTCTCCCTCTGCCTGTTCTTTAAGTTCAAGTGCTGCTCCAGGCTCTGTTCTTTATCCTGGCAGCACACTTTCCCTCTGTAGTTAAAAAGGAGGCCAAACTGGATTAGGCTGGGCCCTAATCCCACAGGACTGGTGTCCCTATAAGAAGAGAAGAGGAGACAAAAGATAGACACAGTGAGAAGGCCATGGATGGAGGAGGCAGAGAGACACATCTACAAGTCAAGGAATGCCAAGGATTGACCACAAACTCCAGATGCTAAGAGGAAAGAAAGTACTCTCCCCTGCAGGGTTCAGATCAAGCATGGCCCCGCCGACACTTGATTTTGGACTTCCCGCTTCCAGAACTGTCAAGTTTACTGTCTGTCTGTCACCTACTCTCTACACTCTCACCCCTGCCCTGGTCCATCCCTTACCACCTCTCTCTGGAACTTTGGCAATGGTCCCCAGCCACTGAGCCTCTCTCTTGCATGTCATCCTTCTCACTGAAACCAGTGTGTTCTTTCTCATCCCCAAATTTGATCATGTCATTGCTGTTCAACAGTTTTTGTTGTATTGAACTCTGGTTGATGCTCTATATGCTGATGTTTTCATAGGTGAGGGTACTGATGTCTGAAACTTACTTTGAAATCCATCTAGAAAACCCAAGATGGACGTATGGATGGATCAAGGGCTTGATAAACAGATAGATTATGTGATAAACTAGAGTATCCATTGCTCTTCTTCTGTTCTGTATTATTAATACTTTTTAAACAAAAATATATATCAGTATATATCTTCTTATAGTGACATGTAAGCTTTTCCAGGGCTGGCACCATCTGTAATACATTCTTTTTTTTTTTTTTTTTTGGTATTCTTTGTTTTTAAAAAAAAAATTTTTTTTAAAGAAGCTTTAGATTACATAAAAGATTACATAAATTTTACATAAAAAATATAAGGGATTTCTATATACCTCACCCCTCCCCCTCTCCCACTTTCCCCTATTAACAACATCTTTCATTAGTGTGGTACATCTGTTACAGTTGATGAACACATATTGAAGCATTGCTACTAACCATGGTTGATAGTTTACATTATAGTTTACACTTTGCATCGCACAATTTTATAGGTTTTCACAAAATGTGTAATGGCCAGTATCCATCATTGCAGTGTCATGCAGGACAATTCCAATGTCCCCAAAATGCCCCATATTACACCTGTTCTTCCCTCTCCCTCCCCTCAGACCCTCTGGTGGCCACTGCCTTCATATCAATGTTACAAGTTTTTCCAATGCTAGAATAAGAATGTCTACTTTAGTCCATAGTTGCATTCCCTCCTCATGTTTGTTCATTCCGCACTCTTGAGGATTTTGGGATGGTGATGCCCACTCTGTTTCTGACTGAGAGGGGTCTTAGATCCCATGGGGCAGATGGATGGAACTGTTTTGCTTGCAGTTGTGGATACTTACTGGGGTTTTTGGGAGTGGCATTGTCCATTATCATCCTTTTGTTAGTTGTCTTGGGCAAGTCCAATGAACTGGAGAGTAGGTGTTGCAATTCTGCTAAGATTCAGGGCCCAACTGGCATATGAACAGACCAAAGATTCAAGTCTCTGGGACATATATTTAACAAACATAGTGCTAGTTATAGTTTCAAATAGAAGGAGTAGAAGAGCCACGTGTAGGGAAATTATAAAAGAGTCTAACTCTATTACATTGTTGGCCCCTAACACAGGTGTGGACCAAAGAAGCTGTTCTGTTGATATTGTGGCACATGCAACATGGGGGAGATATTTCTATTTAGCTTTGTGCCTGAGCTCAAAATAGTGTCTAGAGAATGAATCAGTATATATAAGCAGAATATATCAATACCAGCATTTATATACATTTTAAAAATCATTGACTTTTAAATTGATCAAAAATATGATTTTTGAGGTATTCATCATTCATCTATATGCCAGAAAGCAGGTTTTCCCTCTCTCCTTTCTCCAGATGTGTGATTTCAACAGAAGTAGCCTTGAGGCTATTTTCATCTGGGAAGAGAGTAAAATGACAGATTATTTTGTGAATAGTAAGCTGTTAACATTGAGTTCAGTAGATATTTAAAATAAATCCACTGGAGTACAAGGGTTCCATGCTTTGGAATCAAGTATGAAACCACTTTGTAATAAGGTCTTTTTGCAACCTCAGGAGATAAACATATTTGGATGTTATCCAAGACACTCTTTCATACAAAATTCCACCCTTAAGGGAATAGCAAAATGGGAACACCCAGAGTAGAGTTAAGAATTACTTTTGTAAATAACACAAAGCTAAGGATATTTATAATACCTAAAACTAAGAAAGGATTTATTCCACATTGTACAGTTTGGTTGTAATCTGGAACTGTTTTGTCACAAGAAATCGGAACCAAGCATATCCCACTTCCAAGCATAATTTGGCATTATTTTATTATACGTGGTTCCAATTTCTTGGAGTGAAATAAGTTCAATTTGTTTCCCATGAATCCAATTCAGAATGATCTTTCCAAAGAAGCTTGGCATCAGGGAGTACATTGAGGAACGTATGTGGTGAGGGGTGTTGCAAGAGGGGAATTGGTCTTTATTACTGAATTTGCAGTTGTGAATACTCAGTGGAATTGAAAATCATTTTCATCACAACCCAACTTTCACATATCTTTTTAACTTTTGAACATTTGTTCTTTGGGTATCTAAAGAACATAAAGCAAAAGCAGAAACAAGGCAACTTTTCTTTGCCGTATTTGAGGTCAGCATAAAATATGTACTAGGAATAGTTGAGAAAAATCCTATTAAGCAAGTCTTCTTATGAAGGTGTAGACAAAGACGTGCTTTTACCAAATGTCAAAATTATGTTGTCAAAGTTGATATGCAGTGCCCCCAAAATGAATCTATTGCACAGATTTCCATGGTAGCGGTTCTCTGTGGGAAGGAGTATATTTGGTTAGGGAAATAGTTGGCAATCAAAGTATTATTGCTTTGGGGCAAGGAGGATGCCATTCAGAATAATACAGCAGCGGAACACGCTGATAACTTCTTAGTTCCTAACCTCACTGTTGATAGGCGGTTGTGTGTATCAGAGTATCAGCCACAGTTTGTATTCTAATTATTCAGAACTTCAGCATCAGGCTTATGGAACTGGAACTGGAACTGGAACTCTCATTTCAGTCTTTCCACTTAGAGGGTGGAACGGGAAAACTAACTCCATTGATAATGACTGAGGTTTGGTTACCAGAGACGAACTGCCAACAATTCTGCTCTCTGGTTACACCTGCCAGTCCTTAACTTTGGGCCTGCTTTACCAGGTTCTCTAACCTACAACAACCCAAACCTCCAGGTCAGTCTCTAGTTAGCACATCTATTTCCTTCTATAACTTTGTGCAAAGAGCATAGATTGGGACGTATTGATCTGTTCCAAGATCTGTTGAGTTGGAACAGAGCTGGGTGTAAATCTCAGCTCTCCCACTTATTACCTGAACGATGCTGGACAAGCGAATTGAGCCTCCATTTTTCTCATCTGTAGCTCAATAAATGGCAGCTGTTATTGCCAGGATGATGGCGGCGGGTTCCTCCAAATGACCTGGGAGTGAGTATGAATTCTGGAGAACAGCGTTTTGTCACAAGGACTTTCTACCCAGTCCTTGCAGAAACAGCTCCTCATAGGACCTGCCCCAGGAGATCCCTTTTGGGGTGATCCTTTTCTGTCTGACTTTCTCACCAGTAACCCTTGTTAGGCTACATGTTTTGAACCTGGAGAGAAAGTTCACAACCACAAATGAGTGATTAGCTTTTATAGACACCTCATTTAGGGAGGAGACTAGGACTGATATTTTAAATGTTAAAATGCTCCCGGGTGGGGTGGTAAAGAGCAACTACTTCAAACCCCCTGAGTGAGCCCCCTTTTCCAACCTTTCCCAGCCCCACCTTGTTGCTGAGGTTACTTTTGTCCTTTCCCAGGGACCTTCCCATGAATCAGAAGTGCAAGGGTTACAGCCTGGCATAGCAGGAATATAGCCAGGGCCCATTTCCCATGCCCACTGGACAGTGTAGGCCTCAACGGTTGTCCAATGTTTTGAAAACCACTCTTGGCTAGACCCCAAGAGTGCTTTATTCAGGAAGGGACACAAGGACAGATTTTTCTGGAAAAGTGGACTTACCTTAGTTTTTTTTGGGGGGGTGGGAGGTGGGTGGTCTGTCTATCTTCCCAGCGTTGGTGTTTTTCCCTTTCTATGTCAAGGCTTCAATTTCTTGCAAAAGAAATTGTGCTGCTGATAAACATTAGTTATGGAAAGGTTTTCTTTCAAACCCAAGGGAAAGAACAAGATAATTTCCCCTGGTTCAGGAAAGTCAGAGTAGAATAAGCTTCTTGAAATATGAGCTTGATAAAAATAATATTGTCAGTATGAAATAAAAATGAGGACTTGGAGACAGTTTCATTCAAACTCACTTGATCATAAAATAAAGCCAAGAGAAATTGGGTGGGGGAGGGATTTTTAACATGCTGAACTGAATCAGGCCGAGCTCTTAACTTGTAAGTTTAGATTTCCCTGGAAGTTTAAATTTTGGAAGGGTCACTCGGGCAGGGGCTGTTTTGTTGATCTCAGGGTTCAGTGTGAACAAAGGAATCTGCTGGTTCTCCCAGTTGGAAATAGTTGGACACAGAAGAGCTTACAAAATATTTCTCAGGTTAACCTTGATTCCTCCCACACTACAAACAAAAACATTACTAATCTGTGTTAGAAGAGTCGGTCTCTAGAATGAAGGACATTTACAGAGAGAAAAGCTGGGATAGCCAGAATGCCCTACTTCACCAGTTTGAAGAATAAAGTCAAGTCACATTTCTTTTATGTTTAAAGTACAATCACTCTGACAGCCCTATAGTATCCAGACTAGAAGAAGTTCAGACTTTTTTTTTAAGGGTAACCCAAAAAGATTCTGGGTATCCCCAAAGAATCCTAACTTCTTACATAAATTCATCCTGGTGGGCTTCAGTCTTTTACACTCGATACATGAAACAGTCCTTGTTATTGCTATGCTCTGCTGAACTCCCTTTCCCTCTACCATGGAATCTTCCTGGCTGTATCCTCTATTGTTTTCCCTTCACCTGAGCAGATGGGTTTTGTCAGGGCTCATAGGTCCCTAACCTGGCTTCAAGTCTCTGCCTAGCTTCCAGCAGACTCCCACACATCACCTCTCTGCTATGTCCACATATCCATGGAGTACTCTCCAGACTGCTTCACTGGGCCCTCAGCCCTGCAGAGCAGAGATGGTCCTTCCCTCCCCCTAGTCCAAAGCCCATTCACTCTCCATGGCTCAATGTAGTTGACAAGGGGGACGCTCATTTTCTTAAGGAGATGGTGCCACCTTGACCCCTAAGGTGTGTCTGGCTGCCAAGGTCAACCAAGACAATCTCAATGATGGCTCCTTGATCCTCAAGCAACTCAGTCTAGCTCCTTCCCAGCGGATGATGGGAGGGACCGTCTGCTTTGCTTTTGTACCGCCTGCAGCCCCTAGCACAGAGCCTGGCACAGGACAGTTCAAATCTCTCCTCCTATTCCTCATACCACAGCCCAGCTCAGGCTCTCATCAGCCCTTGCCTGTCCTACCACAATGGTGTCCAGGTTGGTTGCCTTCCAGTCTGCTCTCTGCAGAGGCGTCTGAGATGAATTCTCGCTCGCCCTGAGACTCCCCTGCTGACCCTCCTTTTGTGACACCCTCTGTCTTGCAGAAGGAAGACAAAGCTGCTTACGTGGCCTGTACAGCCCTTCTCTACCCAGTTCTTGTTGGCTTTCCAGCTTTAAGCTCAGAATTACAATCCTAGGGAAGCGGCTGTGGCTCAACTGGTTGGGCTACCATTTATCATATGGGAGGCCCCAGGTTCGATTCACGGGGTCTCCTGGTGAAGGCAAGCCAGCCCACGCGGTGTGGTTGGTGAGCTGATGGCCCACATGGCGCAGTGAGCTGATGGCCCGCGCGGCGTGGTGAGCTGGCGCAGCAAGATGACACAACAAAGGGAGACAAGCAGACACAGAAAAATGTAAAAGCAAATGGACACAGCGAGCACAAGCAGCAAGGGGGGATAAATAAATAAATAAAAAATAAATCTTTAGGAAAAAAAAAAGAATTACAATCCTAAACTGTTTGCCTTATACATCATGCCTTTGCTCAAGTGGCCTGGGAACCTACTCTGAGCCTAACCTTTATCAAGAGGCAGGGAAGCTTGTAAAAGAAATGTTAGACATGCCTTCCCTACCCTGGAGGTTCAAGATGTGTATATTTTTGTGTTGGTGGAATAAAAATTGAATGAAGAGAAAATAGCCTTTTTGGTGATTGGGTCTGGGTTTGAAATTTCCAAAGCATTCCTAGTAGGGTCTTTGTTAGAAGAGGAAAGGGTTGACCAATATGCAGCTTGGAATTTATCCCCTTGCATCTGTAGCTCATTACTTTGAATCCTGACGGCTCATCAGAACAGCTCATTTCCTCCGCTCTGTGGAGATAACCTGAACACTCTTCAGCTTCTTTTCTTTAGAGGGGGAGGAAGAAAAGCTGGGTTGATCCTTATCAGTATTCTTCCTCCTCTATTTCACTTTCTTCCCAAGGTAGAGTTGATGAGAAATAGACTGGTGAATGTTCTAGACATCTTGGCTTGATGGCAAAAGCATTTGTGGGGCTGGATGAGAATGTGATCATTTGCATGGTTTTTGGTTCCTGACAATCTTAGAATCACTTTTTCCTGGAGTTGGGGAGCTTTGATTCTGTAAGAAATAGTTGCTGGTCTTATTATTTCAAGCTCTCTTTACCTGTCCCCCGGATCTGTGCTTGCAGTTTGGCTGAGAATATTCCTGGGTGTTCTGCTCATTGCTCTGACCCTCTTTCTTTCTTAGTTTGCAGGGTTAGGGCATGTGCATTCTTCTCCCCCTCCCAAATGCTCTCTCTTTTTTTGGCTCATCATCTCTGATTAGTTACCACAGTTAGAAACTCAGCCCTTAGGTAGAAACAATTTTATTAATTGTGCCGTGTGGTGGGGATAAAGAAAAACAAGGCAAAGTCCTCACTTCTGAATCAAGCAACAGTGTAAAAAAAATTCTGGCAAATGAGATTATAGGAGTATGCACAATATGCTCAAGGGAAGATGCAAGTTCCTATGCCTGGGGTATAAGGGGAGCCTTCCCAGAGAGAGCAACTTTTAGCCTAAGTTTTCTGATTCAGGATCATCCTGATTGAGACACCAAGAGGCCACTCCACAGCCCCCCACAATCTAATAAGATTCTAGAAGCATCCATGCCAAGTGGTTATTGGCACTTGCCTGTATGAGTCCAGGATAAATACTCCTCATTCACACTCTTTCTTTTAGCCTGAGGATGGTACTGGTAAGATGGAGAAGCTCAAATACTATTGTTATTGAGCTCTTCTTTCTCGTATTGTGAGCTCGAGGCAGAGCACGATGCTTTGGCTTCAAGCCACGGTATGAGTAGATCCTCAGGGCCTCCAGGCCTCACCACCTGGACCTGCTGTGTCCTCTCTGAGATTGGCCCTGACCCGGGCACGCTGGAGAGGATCCCTCTCTTGTCCTTTGCTCTTGACATCCATGTAACTTTGCTCTTCTCTGGTGTGGAGATCTCATGTCTGTCTATTGGGCTGGAAGGGGGCAGGTCAGGAAATGTTTCTGAGGAGCCATTCCATTTCTGCCCTCTTGGCTTATGATCTTCCTACCTAGGAAGATCTATAAAATGCAACCAATGCCTCGTTAATTTTAAATGAGTCTCCCCATGTAACCACTCATCTCTGACGGCCACAATTAACCTCTACTCCACACTCCTCTCCTTTTGTCTTTGGCTGGCTGATTCCGTACCCAGCGGTTGCCCTCTCTTGACTTGCACCCCGGAGCGCTGTAGGTTGTAGTGCAGGTTTTAGTAAAAGTCCAGGAGGAACTCTCAAGTTTACAGCCCCTCCTTTTTCTGCAGCTCTCCCGGCCCTTCCCCCTCTCGTCCCACGCCTACAGCTTCCAGACGGGCTAATAACGCTGTGAACATGTTGAGTAATCAGACTACCCCAGGCAGTCACTTTGACCTTGCAATTTCCTCCCCTACCTTCCCCCTTTGACTTTCAGACTTGCGTCTTCCGCTGCATGATGTGTGTGGGTCGCGGGTGATGGAACGGGCTTTATCAACTATGCGTTTCCCACAGCAGGAAGGAGGAAATTCAAGAATTGGTGTTTCCTTCACAGCTAACAAACCACTATTTTGCTTGCTGCTGGGCTGCTGGATTCCTTTGCCTTGCACTAGCCCTAGACACAAGCTTCCTTTATGTCTGTCAAGGGGGGAAAAGTCTGAAAATGTCACCAAGGGTTGACTATTCCCTGTGGCCTCGGGGAACTCAAGGTTGTATTGTTTTCAATCGATTTTATCTATTTGTCTTCATTTGCAGCTTGCTCTTTGAAGGCTTCAAGGCCTTCTTTTCTGTGTGTCCCTTCCACCTGGCCAAGCAGATTAGACTCCTGAGGAATGAGTCCGTTGCTCCCATGTTATGTTCATTGCCTCCCATACCTTCCCCGGCCCAGCCTGTGGTACAAGCTTTGGGGAAACAGGAATCACTGCTGAAAAGTTGCTCATCTTGGATGATGGGTGGGAGAGCCTAGGATCTGGGGTGGTAGAGGCGGGTGATGGAGGGGATGATGGAGTGGGTGGTGGAGGG
>JAQZBX010025134.1:0-29705 GCA_029593785.1 Cabassous unicinctus | reverse complement strand
CCCCCGAGTACAGGGGCAATGACTAGTGAATGAGGAGGGTCCATTGACAGGCCCTTGATATTGAGGATTGTGTTTATGAAACTTTACCCTTGAAATGGAAATTTAGCCTAGTGTTGTAGGCTGCCTAAGAGTTGCCTCCTGGCAGTCTCCTTATTGCTCAAATGTGGCCTCTCTCTAAGCCGAACTTAGCATATAAATACATTAGCTTCCCCCAAGCATGGAACATGACCCCCGGTGATGAGCCTCCCTGGCACCAAGGGATTACTACTGGGCACCAACTAGCAATGCAGCTGGAAAAAGACCTTGACCAAAAGGGAGAAAAAGTAAAGACAAATGAGTTTATATGACTAAGAGATGGTCAAAGTGAGTCGGGAGGTCATTCCAGAAGTAATGCTTATGCACGTCTCAGCAGGATCTCTTTGACTGCCAAAGTAAATACTACCCCAAATAACAGGACTCCTGAGGGCTCTGGAGACATCCAGACCCTATAGTCAGGGCAGATAGCTCAGGAGTTTGGTGCCTTGCCAGTGGGCTCTACTTTGTAATTTATGCTCCCCAGTGTGATAGAGATGGACTCAATTGTGGTTTCCCTACACATGGCTCTTCTGTCCTATTTGAACCTGTAATTAGTACTAGAGTTGGTAGGTGTACGTCCAAGAGACTTAAATCTTTGGGCTGTCCATGTGCCAGCTGGGCCCTGAATCTCATCAGAGTTGTATCACCTACTCTCTAGTTCATTGGTCTCACCCAAGACAACTAACATGGAGGTGATGATGGACAACTACCATACCAAGGAACCAAGAGAGTCTTCAACTGCAAGCAAGAGAGTCCCACACATCAGCCCTATGGGATCACAGATCCCTCCCAATTAGAGGTGGACATCACCATCCCAGAATCCTCAGGATTGGGGAATCAGCTATTGACTAACGTAGACTTACTGGTATTCTACAATAGACTTATTGCGATTCTAGAAATCATATCATTGATGTGGAGGCAGTGGCCACTGGATGTTCTGAGGGTAGGGAGAGGGAAAAACGGGAGTAATATGGGGGGCATTTTTGGGACTTGGGAATTGTCCTGAATGACATTGCAATGACAGAAACAGGCCATTATAAATCTTGTCATAACCTACAGAATTGTGTGGGAGAGAGTGTAAACTACAATGTAAACTTTAATCCATGCTTAATGGCAATGCTCCAAAATGTGTTCATCAATCACAATGAATGTACCTCACTAATGAAGGATGTTGTTAATATGGGAAAATGTGGGATGTGTGGGGAGTGGGGCATATGGGAATCCCCTATATTTGTTTATGTGACATTTGTATAATCTAAGTATCTTTAAAAATAAATTTTTTTTTATTAAAAAAAGAGATAAAATGGACTGATTTACAGACTACAATTCCCCATTGCAGATTACGAATCTCCAGGTTTACTTGCATGCTGATCCAGGCAGGAGAAAAGGCAAGAACAGGGGTGGTTTGGATTTAGCACTTGCTTTTTAAACCATTAATTATTCTGCCCCTTTGCTAATGTTGGGAGAGGAATCCCAGTTGTTTGCTGTTTTGATTGATTACTCCACCCCTCAATCCCCCAGGCAGCCCAATTATAAAGCCCCTTGAGAATATCTGGGGCATCTCCTTGATTCCAGAGGATATCCTGTTCCAAATGGGGGTCTTTCAAAGTTCTTCCAGCAGCCATCTTGTCGGGTATCCATGACCATGTGTTAAATGGTGATTGTTTTTCTGCCAATTCGTAGATTCATCTCTTTATTCCCTAACTAGCCTGCCTCACTTATGGTAACAGATGTGCTTGTTCCTGGTTTCAGTTTGGGGTTTAAGATATAGCTTGTTTTTTTACCATTGAGACTTCAGGTCTCCCCTAGGCTGAGAAATGGAAGCATATTAAAACATCTGCATGCAAACAAGCAAGAGAGGAAAAGGAGGGGGTAAGTGATGACCACAAGATGGCCACTCAGCATATTGTGACTTCCCCAGTACTAACAAGTTAAAATTCACAAGATCTAGCATCCAATCAAAAATTACCAGGCATGCAAATAAGTAGAAAAATATGACCATAATGAAGAGAAAAATCAATAAATTGAATAGATATTAGAATTAGCATGCAAAGGCATTAGAAATAAAAAGACCTAAATTAACTTGTAGAGATGAAAATTACAATATGTACAATGAAAATTACACTAGGTGATGTGTTAGACAGATTAGTAATAGAAACTATTCAAAATGAAACACAGAGAAAAGAGAATCAAAGCAATAAATAGAGGCTCAGTCAGGCATGGGACAACTTTGTGCAGCCTAATATATATAATAAGAGGAAGAAGACAGAAAAGTATTTAAAGAAATAATAGTTGAAACTTTCCAAATTTGATGAAAACTGTAAGTCCTCAGATCCAAGAAACACACTTAACCCTGTTTGGGATTGAATCATGTTCCTGACAAAAGGTATGTCTGGTCCCAACCACTGGTCCTGTGGGTGTAAATACATTTGTAAATAGGATCATTGACAATGTTTTTAGTCAAGGTTGCCCAAACTGAATGAGGGTGGCCTTACCCAATGGGATTGAAGTACTTATAAGCAAATAAAATTGGACACAGAAGGAGAAGCCAAAGTGAGCAGCCAGAAGCTGGAAGTCAACAGAACCCAGAAGAGAAAGGAGAAGTTGTTGCCATGTGCATTGCCATGTGATAAAAGAGCCAAGGACCAAGGATCACCGGCAGCCAGCCCCAGAATGCCAGAGTCTTTGGGGAGAAAGCATCACCTTGCTGATGTGTTGAATTTGGACTTCCCCTAGCCTCAGAACTGTGGACCCAATAAGTTACCATTGTTTAAGACATTCTGTGGTATTTGTTTTAGCAGCCAGAAAACTAAAACAAACCCCAAGCACCAAGCACAAGAAATATGTAGAAATTTACACCAACATATCATAATCAAATTGATCAAAACCAATGATAAAGAGAAATTCTTGAGCCCAAGCAAAGAAGAATAGCTAAAAATGTTGAAATACATGAGATTAATCTCAAAAAGAGATGCACAAGATTTAACACTGAAAACCACAAAACATTGCTAAGAGAAATTTGGAGTATCTAAATAAATGGAGAGACATACCATGCCCATGGTTTGGAAGACTCCATATTGTTAAGAGGTCAGCTCTTCCCAAATTAATCTAGAGATTCAACACAATCCCAACAAAATCCCAGAAGGTATTTTGTAGAAATTAAAATATTGTATTTAAATTCAATATAGAAATTTTCTGGACCTAAAAATAGCCAAAGCAACTTTGGGGGAAATAAAACAAAGTTAGAAGACTAACGCTACCTCATTTCAAGGCTTATTTTATAAAGTACAGGAATCAAGACAGTGTGGTATTCATACAAAAATAGAGAAAAAAATTAATGGAGCAAAATAGGGAGTCCAGAAATAGACCTCACACATACATATACAACTGATTTTTGGCAATTATGCAAAGACAATTCAGTAGAGAAAGGATAGACTTTTCAACAAATATTGTTGGAACAATTAAATATCCATATGCAAAAAAATGAGTTTTGATGCACACCTCATACCATATACAAAAATTCACTCAAAATAAATCACAGTCCTAAATATAAAAATTAAACCCATAAAACCTCTAGAAGCATAGGGGAAAAACTTTGTGACCTTGGGTTAGGTGAAGAATTCTTAGATACAGCAATAGCACAATCCATAAAAGAACAAATTATAAATTCTACTTCCTCAAAGTTAAAAACTTTCACCACAGACTAGGAGAAAATATTTTCAAATCATACATCTAATAAAGGACTTATATACAAAATATTTAGAAATCTCTCAAAACTCAATAAAAAGAAATCATAATCTTATTTTAAAATGGGCAAAAAAAAATATGAGCAGATATATCTCCAAAAACGATACATAGATGGCAAATAAGCACATGAAAATATGCTGAACATCATTAATCATTTGGGAAATTAAATTTAAAATTACAAGATGCCACTGTTTTTTTTTATTTATTCTAGAATATGGAAACTAATCCATATTGACAGAAAGTACATTAGTGGTTGCATGGGGAGCAAGGAGAGAGAGGGAGGGGTTACAAGGAAAGATTATAAAGAGGCAAGAGAAAACTTTTGAGGATGTTGGATATGATCATTATCTTGATTGTGGTAATGATTTTACAGGTATAAACATAGGTCAAAACTTAACAAAATGTACACTTTAAATATGAACAGTTTCTTGTATGTTTATTATACTCAATAAAGCAAGTTTAAAAATCTTTTAAAAATGATTAGACTATTACTAATCAATATGGCTCTCAGTGACCTCATAAAATTGTAGAACATTTGAGATTGATCAGAGTCCCACTGACTGGTTTTACACACACAGCTGTGCACAACAGGCAGGAAAGTAACTAAGCACATACTCTGCAATCGGACTCATCTCAGTTCAAGTCCAAGCTCTCCTACTTTTACCTAACTGAATCTGTTTTCTCAACTCTAAACAAAGGCTGACAGAAGTTGTCTTTTAGGGTCGTTGTGAGGATTAAATATGATGATTTATGGAAAGCACTTAGCCAGCCCAGAGTATGTCCTCAGTAACTGGTAGCTGTTACTAAGAACTGAAGCCCAAAGAGGTGGAGCAACTTGCTCAAGGTCACACAGTTATGTGGTAGCAAGAGCAGCCCTAGAGCTGCCTGCCTCCTAATCTTGTGTTTTTTTCCTCCACGAGTCGTGACCCTTCAAATGTATTTTGCAGCATCAACATGCCTAACAACAGGTTTTGTTGACTAACAACAAAAGTGAAATGAAGACGATCACAGGTATAAGATAGCACCAAATAAATCCAGCTGCAACACCAAAGAGTAAGAGAAGTGACATCCAAACTTCTACACAGCTGCTAAACCACGGAACTGACACAGACATTGTATTAGGGCTGTTTGTATGTGACACTAAACAAAATAAGCCTTCAGTTGGGAGTGATGTGGGTAGAGGCCAGGAAGGGGGCAATATAGCTCAGCAACTTCTATATCACTATCACAAGTTCTTAATCTAATGCCTAAGAACCTTAAAGAGTCCTTGCATAGATGTTTAGGGATCTAAGAATCCCTGAAATAGCATGAATATGCATATGAGAAGTTTATATATTTATATAGCACATACATATAAAAACATATGTACAACACGTCCCCTTATAGTTTATCAAATTCTTAAAAAGATAAGTAACCCCCCTAAAATATTAAGAATAGCTGTAAATAGGTAATAAGTTGATTTTAGAAATAGAAATGAGTTAGAAAAAATCATCACCATGAAGAAGTCATATGAAATATAACTTAAAATAGTATGTTTGTTCTGTCCCTTTTTAACTAGGAAATGAAGTCACTAAGCAACACTAAAGCAACCTCTGGGGCAGGATTTCTTAACAAGGGGTCCGTGAGCTTGAACTGAAATTCAAAAAACATTATTCTTATGGGGACGTATTGGTGCGGGAGTGATATGTTTATTAAATAATGCACAGCATAGTGTTCACTTAGTAAGGGGTCCGTGGTTTTCACCTGACTGGCAAACGGGTCCGAGGAACAAAAAAGGTTAAGAGACCCTGCCCTAGGGTTGCAAGCAGAGGGAATGCTGGGGCCACACACAGTCTGACAGTTTTGATTGGCTTGACCAAGAGGCAGCTGGTCAATTGAGTCAAAACATGCAAACTGGTTAATTTTTTACTACCTAACCCTAACCCAAATCTTAGCAAAATCCTTGTTTGTAACAAAACCCAGAATTGTTCAAAAGATCTAGCAATGACTCTAGAAAACATTGGTCATTCTCAATCTCAAGCATTTTTTTAGGCTACTTTCAAAAAGCTAGGAGATTTTCTTAAATACTTATCTAGCACATATTTAGGTTAAATTCTTAATAGTACAAGAAAAGGAAATCAGTCTCTTGAAAAAGGCCATGATTAAAGCTTAGTTTCCTCAGAATGGATAGTGAAATCAAAGTTTAAAATGCTTCTACAAAAGGGACTGTTGGAAGATTAATAATTAATGTATGACAGCAATACAGAAATTCTGAAATGTAAATTTGATGAACAAAAGGTGGCATATTGTAAGCAGGGGCAAGGAGGGAGAATGGTTGGAGGAGGGTCTTTTGCTCAGAGACAGAACAGAAGGAAACACTGATTGGGCTTGCTGGGTTTTCCCTTTTTCTTTTTTTTAATGCAAGCATTTATTTGGATAGGGGCAGCTGCTAAAAAGTTTTGAGTGTGAGAGAAGACTTTTTAACCAAAACAAATCAGGTTCACTTGTACCATTCCCACTAGAGTCTGCCCCTTAATAAAGGAGAAAGAAAAAAGTTTAGCACATCACTTTGATATGTGCTTTGCTGTTCAGTTCCCTGCACTTTCCGTTTCCTTCCCATCCCCTTTGCTCCCCTTCCTACCACTAGAATCTCCTTTTTAAAATCCATTCCAATTTTCTTCTAATATTTGTGTATAATTTTTCTTCCTTTTAACTAAGCCCCTTTTGAAATGCCTCCCTTTGTGTGTCTCCAGGCGGGGGGCAGGGTCTTTGCTCTTCTCTTTGGCCCAGTTTACGGGGGCTCGGGGCTTCGCTGGGAGCTCTGAGGAGAATTGTGCAAATTGCACCCGGGCTTCCGTTGGAAGAGCCACTCATCCCGGCGACCCCGTGCTGTGCTCGAGTGCATCAAGGCCATGTCAACCCCTTGATGCTGCCTCACGCTGTGATCTTCTTTTGCACTGTGTCATATGTCAGGATGGGTTTTCCCACAATGCATTCTTTAGTTCAGTATCAGGGAAAAAGAACAAATAATGTGCTCCTGTGGCAGCCAAACATGCTACCTGCAAGGTTGGGGAGCAGAACACATTTTCCTCCTCCGGAGTGAATTCCCTCAGCTGAAGCTGTCTTTTCCTTCCCATTATTCTCACACTCCCCACCCTCTCCTCCTCTGACTTTAGCTCCTCTGCAAAGTGCTTTCTGCAGGTTGAAGCATTCCTCCAGCAGGAAGATTGGGAATTGTAGACAATCCTTGTGAGCTCATTGATCAATTTGTTTGTGCTTAATGTCTTTAGACAATAAATACTGAAATAAGGTGCTCCGTGTTGTCTATAGAGCTTAGCCATGAAATCCTGTGAAAATTTGCAGAGGGCATAAGATTCCTTAAGAGTGGACCACTGGGCAATCACTTCAAAAATGTTGACTTTGATTACCAGTTCTTCACCTCTTTATCTTTTTTAAATTATCATGGAGAACATCTCATTTGCTATTGAAAATGACCAAATGCCAGTTTTGCTGCCCTTAATCTGTCACTCTGAGAAAGGAAAGACACCTTCTCCATGATGATTGTATTTACTCTCTGACTACACACAATCTCTTTTACACATGCCACATGCTGTAGCATATACAATATTTAGAGCTGTTTACACAGACTTCTTATACCCACCCACCAAATAGACAGAGGAAGGAGACAAACAAAATCTAAATCTTTAGAGCATCTGAAAAGATCAATAAAAAATCAGACATTCCCTGTCCCTAGAATGTCCATAGCTTACCATAAAGGAAAAAAATAAAAGTAATAAAAGTGAAAATAAATGAAACAGTTCCGGTAACAGTCATATAATAAGAGGCAACTTCTCTGTACCCCTGCTACCCAGCAGCAGAAGCACTGGGGAAGGTTTAGAAATGCAGGATCCCAGACCTCTCCCCAGAACTCCCAACTCAGCATCTGTGTTTTACAAGGTCCCCAGATGGTTTGTTTATACATTAAAGTTTGAGAAGCCCTGCACCACACTATGGCACTGTGCAGGTTTCTGAAAAAGTTAACCTGAGCCAATTACATCCAGAACTTATATCCTGAAAGTACACACAAACTCATTTTTCAGCTGTTGGCATGAAGCACCCTCATAAAACTACAAATGGTATTCTCCATACCAACAGAGGAAGAGGAAGTTAAATAAGTATACACTTACCAGGTAGAAACACATATTTTCTCTTTATAGAGAAATGCATGTGAAATATATATAATTTTATATATATATATATATATATATATACTTGTGTACATGGAAATAGCTTAGCAGTGAAATAGAGACAGATCCTGGATTGCTATAATACTAAATGCAGAATGGAAAACTCAGATAAAGGTTAAAACAAAACAATTCAAATTTACAGGTTGTGCTGACTGTATAATTCAGAAGGAGTTTGCAATATCATATTGCACACTGGGTCATTTAGATACTTAGAATGAATATAGATTGAAAATTGTTATTTTTTTTCCACTAAAATGAGCAGCTAAATATATGTGAGCCCAACTCTCAAAAGCGCTCTCTCTCTCTCCCTCCGTCCCTCTCTCTCTCTGTCATCACTCTTGTTGTCAAACCATGAATGGCTGATGCTATGGCATGTGTCTTCATTCCAACGAAAGTATTCTTTTACACTCTCTGGTAGAATTTGTTCTCCCACCAGCTCCATTCCACCTCTGCCCTTGTAAATACACATATACACTCTTTACCAATTTCACTCTAATTTGTAACAAGGTGAGTTCTTATACAATTTTTTTAGTACTAGATTTATGCTTGGTTTGTGATAGATGTGTTTTATCATATGTTTCTTATAATAAAGCTGGGTTCAAAGAATTCTCTAGAAATGTTATATATAAATAATCATGAAAGAACATTCCCAACAATAGTAAGCCAGGCCCTGCTTTCCTACTCTTGAGATACTTCTCTTGAAAAGCAAGCATTATGGGAATTCTACAATTAGGTTAATTTTTTAAAAATCAGTTGACCTTGCTTATTTCCTTTTATTCTTTTATTACCAAATACCCATTTTTCATCGTATCACTGCTATCATCATTTTTGGATTTTCTTTCCTCCTAATTAAGAGAAAAATCTCTAAAGAAAAGGAGCGTCCTCCTATTGACCACCACATTGCCAGAACTACGTGACAGCTTTTGCTTTTGTTCCTTCTGTGTTTGTGTTCATCTCAACTCTAGATGCCAGCTCTCTCTTACAGTCTACCGTTCAACCAATTTTTATTGAGCAGCGATTGCATTCAAAGGACCATAGTAAGTAGTGCTGGAGACCCTGAAATTTATCTGACATGGACTCCCCTTGTAGGACTTAGGTTCATTTAGGAGACATAAGACATATATAGAAACAACAAGAAAAGGACTGAGAGAGCTCAGGAGTAAAGTCATGGCATGTTGAGAGGGTAGAGAAGGATAGCCTCTTAGATTCAGACTAACTTTTGTGGGAAGGCAACAGCATTTGAGAGCCTTCAAGAACCAATAGCGGGGACAGATGTGACTCAAACGGTTGGGCGTCCGTCTCCCATATGGAGGGACCTGGGTTCGATCCCTGGTACCTCCCAGTAAAAAAAAAAAAAAGAAACAATAGGATTTGAAGATATGGTAATCAAATATTGGGACTGGCTGAGAAAATGCCCCTAGTGAAAGATAGAAAAATGTAGATCTTGTGAGAAAGCTAAGAAAGAGTTCAAACTGACAGACCACAGTGTGGGTAAGTGGCAGGAATGCTCACTAAAGCTGGAGTGGGCTACTCAGGTCTGACGTGAAGAATCCTAGAGTCTTTAGACCAGGGATTCTTAACTTTTTTGTTCCATGGACCCTCTTGCCAGTCAGGTGAAAACCACAGACCCCTTCTCAGAATGTAGCGGCAGATAGTTTTATGACACTCAACATCAGAGTTCAGAGAAAAAAAAGATAATAAGTTGATTATTTTCAATTCAAGCTCACGGACCCCCTGAAATCTTTCCATGGACCTCCCTGGTTAAGAACCCCTGTTTTAGAGAGATGCTTCCTCAGGTGAGATAACAGGATCCCCCAGGGCTGCTTCCTAGACAACTTTCTCATAGCATGGTCCTTGGGTCACCTACCCAGAATAATTTCCAGGGGTACTTGTGTAAATGCAAATTTCCAGGCCTTACCTCAGACCCACTTAATCAGCATCTGTGTGTGTATTGGGCGTAGGAGGCAGCTGTAAAGCCCAGGAATCCACATCATTAGCAAACAATCTAGATGATCCTTATGTACACTAAAGTATGAGAGTTCTGCCCCCACTGTGATAATTTTACTAAAACAGTTGGGAAATGGAAAAGGGCAAATGCTATTTTATAATCAAACTTTTAATTGAATACAAACTCCACACGAATTTTTTAAAAGTAGATGACTATAAGGTAGATACATATTTGCTTTCCTCTCTCCTTAGGATTTTTGGTGGGAAACACACAAGGAACACTACACCAAAAGCAGAAAGGAGTTTAGAATATGCTGCTAATATGTTGAAACATACACACATCCTTTGGCATAAACTCTGCCCGCACATATCTGTATAAACATTGTCATCTGCAATGATCAGCTTTGGCCTCCTTCACACCTCCCCTGGTTTGATGGCAGACCATAATAATGTCACTTGGCTATTCTTGAAAAACAGCTACTAAATGTTGATGATACTTACTGCAGCAATATTTATGTGAGAATCCTAAAATACTTGGGAAAATGTTTTGAAGGTGCAAGGGCTAACATAACCATAAATTCTGAGTAATACTGCAGTTGGGCAGAGACATAAAGTTCAATGGCCTCTGCTTTTCTCCACTCTTGTGTTCATTGTTTTGTACATTCATGCAACACCTTCATAGTCTAACTGGACATGGAGCCCTTCCTAGGTGGTTAACTATTGAACTGAAGAATTGCATGTCATTATTTCCCAAGTTTTATTTGCTTCTATGTTAATACTTATCTACAACAAAGACATCAATTCAATGCCATCAGAATAACAAAATATGATTCTGGGACATTTCTTGCAGATTCTTGAGGATTAAACTTTAGACTTTTCTATCAATACAGAAGTAAAAACAGAAGGAATATTGGAGTCTTCAGAGACATGTCCATTACATAATGTGCTTAAGCATAATGGTTGCTGATAACAAAAAAATAAAATCCTACCTTTGAAAGAAATTTGAAAAGCTACTTAATTCCTAAATATTGCAGACACAAGGACATACCTGATTGATTATCAGAAACAAGAGTTGCATAGAGACTTTCCCTGAAGGCAGTGAGCCCCTGACTTACAAACACCCAATTACCAGACACCCACAAGGACAAATGGCTGCATTTCCTAGTCCTAATTCCTAACTCCCACCAACACCCCAAACATGTAGGTGCCAAGCAGGTAGTATGTGCATGTGGTTGGTTTCATTCTCTTCTCTCTCTCTCTGTGCTTAGCAGGGTATTTAGAGTGTGGTCTAATTGTACAGGCATGGAGTCAAACTGGTTTTGCAAGTTATTTCAATATTCTTGCATTTGTCACTCATATCAGCCTGAAGGATTGGCTTTTCACTACCTTCAATTCCATCATAGGAATATTTATTATACCCTTTCCACTTTGGAAATTATTCTCCTGGATGGAGATGCAGAGCAGGTGAGTGGTTCTACTTTCTCTCAATTAACATCATAATATCTACTCAAAGCAAGAGATTTTTTTTCTTCGAAAATTTGTAAAAAGCTAAACAATTAGTTTTCAAGTACATGTGTCATTGTTTTTGTTTTCCACAGTTTGCTGCTGTAATATGGCTTTGTCTCTGTAATATTGGTAACATGCCCAATCTCTCCATCTTTAGTACAAAGCTTATTTGAGAAGTCGGGGGGCACTTACATCCATCTTGTGAGCTATAATGCCCACCCTTTATACATTTGAAATAATTTTTGAATGTCAAATCAGACTTTCCTTAGCAGAACCTCTCATCTTACATATATTACTACCTTTTTAGAATCTTTGGGCAGAGAATCATACCTATAGTTTCCCTGAGCATTAAGAAATCTTTCAGTCTGAATTTTATGTCTGACAATGTCCAGTTTTGTAGACCTTTGTCATATTAAAACTCCCAGGTGAACAGTAATTTTTCCTACAGTTCCATTAATTTTCACATTCCTAACTATTCTTCCTTTTTCATCCAAATGACATACCAAATAACTCCTTCCAAACCAGGCCCACTCCCACCCCCCAAGCTTTCCCCACACATATGCACATTTCTTTCTCTGAGTTCTGTGATATCCCTAGACTTCCCCCAAGACAAATTTCCTTGAATGGGGCCGGATATTCATAGTCATGAAAGGAAAGGGCGACCACAGGTTCCCAAAGGCTGTCACCTCGCAAATAGCGTCAGATATTTTGCAAGAACACGCTAAGGAATGCATCAGATAAGATGCTATGTTTTGGGGAGCAGATGTGGCTCAAGTGGTTGAGTGCCTGCTTCTCACATGGGAGGTCCCGCTTCAGTTCTCCATGTCTTCTAAAAACAAACAAACAAAAAAAACAAACAAGTACACAGACAAAGGAATCAACTCAAGGAAGTCGATGTGGCTCAGTGGTTGAGTGCTGGCTTCCCACATATGAGGTCTCAGTTTCAATCCTCGGCCCAGGTACCTCAAAAAAAAAAAAGCTGTTTTTGCTAGAATGAAACTTTCAGCAGTGGCCCAAGTATTTTAAGTCTGTCGTCTGCTCTACCTTGAGTCTGCCATTGCCATTGTCATTACCAGAATTGTAATAGCTTATTTCATTTCCTCCATCTGTTCAGGTGGCCTTCAGTTTAGCATATATGTAAATGTATATATGTATGCATGTGCATAGATGTATAAATACGTGTGTGAGTATAGATATGTGATTTCTGAAGATATAACTTTACATTTTCAGAAATATTTCCCTGGGTACTGTAAACAATTGTTGGTAACAAAGACTATCAGGAGGTCTTCTCAGCGCCTCTCTGCTTCTTTGCCTGGTTAATCCGAATTCATCATTTATATTTAATAGTAATTTGGTGTGTGAGAGAGAAAAGGCATCTCTACCCACCCTTGAGTTCAGAGTGATAAAAGATAAAAACTTATGTTACTCTTCTTGTTTCAAGAGACTCAGAATGCCTATTTATTTCTCTTTTGTGGAAGTGCACTCAAAAAGTGAAACGTGAAACCCTATCCTAGTGTGAGATTAAAAGCAGACGGAGGTTTTTCTCGTAACTACAAATGATCTACACGGAGAGAACAAGTAATGAGGAGTTTTTGAAAATGATAAGATTGTAGCAATCCAAAGCACTGCAAGAAATTGGCAAATTGTAAAACGGCCACAGGCCAGAAGGAGCCACAGTGAGCTCTAATTTTGCCTGCTCTCCTGCCTCAGCAAATGGAGGAGAAGGAAGCAGTAGGAATGCTTTTCCTCTCTCAGAGGCTACCAGGCCTTCTAAATCATGGGATTCGGGCATTTAGTCCTGCAGGTCTTCATCTGAGAAAGTGAAAGGATAATGGCCGTGGGGCACAGGGCAGCTGAGATATCTGTAAACTCATTCCTGGCAGGGCATTAAGGACACAAGATCCTGTTGACTTTATTGAATGTACATTTCTGTCTACTTCCCTGCCAGCAGGTTATGAACATTAACTGGGTCTGCAGAAGTGACCTCCACAGTTGACAAGATGGCTCCCTTTGGAAAAAGGATGAGACTTCCAGCGATGGGGCAAAACGATGCCAGTTTAAAGAATGGGATCTTCACAGCCCATTAAGACTCTGGAGGCATCTGGCAGCTAATGGTCATCTATTAGCAACTATTTCCTTGACATCTATGGATCCGGAGTATGCCCCAGTTTAAAATTACTTGCTTCTTTAGAATGACACTAAATGCAAATAAAAGTCCTAATAGTTAATCTAAGAAATACCCAAATGTCATTTGTACTTCGTAAATCTATTGAGACTCACCACTTCCCCCACCACCACTTTTTTTTTCTTTTCATTTTTATATTTCTTAAAAGATACTTAGATTACATAAATGTTACAAAGAATATATAGGGGATTCCCATATGCCCTGTCCACCACACCTTTCACATTTTCCCACATTAGCAACATCTTTCATTAGTGTGGTACATTCATTGCAATTGATAAACACATTTTGGAGCATTGCCACTAAGCATGGATTATAGTTTATATTGTAGTTTACACTCTCTCCCACTCAATTCTGTAGGTTATGGCAAGATAGGTAATGGCCTGTATCTCCCACCACCACTTTTGAAAAGTATTGGATCATAATCATGAAAGAAAGGCCATTAGAGAGACTAAAAACCGTGATCTCTTTGTTTAGATCAGATAATCTTATTACTGGCCAGATGGTTGGCAGTTCCCCCTTCCCCACCCTGACACGTTCCAGCCCTTGGGACCCACTCCCCACTATACCATATTTACCTCCTGACTTCTAATGCAGTCTCTTTACAGTGTTCCTGTAGTTGACACTTCTGTTTCTCCTTCATACCCCAACACCTATCCCCAGCATGGCCACTAGGTTCTCCAAGGCTGCTCCAGGCTGCTGTAGTTAAAGCCTTCAATGACAGAGCAATACACTATCTCCAGGAAAGTGTTATTGTTCACCTTGTTCACCATTATCTAATAGCTATGTTCATAAATTCTGCACTGCTAGTTATTTTCCTAATTCCAATACTACTAGCTATTCCTTTTATTTTATTTATTTTTTCTTCCTCTTTAGGAAGGTGTACACAATTAGCTCAACACCTCATACATGGTAAAGTGTAAAGTGAGCTTCATACTAAACTTCACATCCTGATTTGATTGTTTTCTTCTAATAGCACAGTATACTTTTTTAAAGTCTCTGACCTCTTGAATTCATTTGGTTTTCAATTCATTCATCCATTCAACAGATATTTATTCCTCCATTTTCTTAAGTTAAGCATTCTGAAATATGTTGTCAAGGGAGTTTTGCTGTTTGGTAAGTGATAACTTGTGCTTTCGATTCTTTCAATTATTTCAATTAAATACTTCCAAACTGCTTTATTTCTATCAGTTTTCACATATTTTGATAAATCTTTCTTTTACTCATCTAAAAAATGGAATTAATTTTTCTTCCTCTAATGTCCTATGTTTAAATATTTCCTTTGTTTGTTACATGTACCTTTTGCAAAAAAGAAAAAAAAAAGATATAGCTATAGTGTGTAATTATGCTTTAATCACTGCACCCACTCTGCTCAATGATCCCTTTGCTAAGTGGAATTATATCTGGAGTTAACACCCTTATCAAGTGCTAGTTTTCAAAGAACAAGCTATGTGGTCTTGCTGAGTTTTTCCCAACACTTGCCTTTTCCAGAACAAAGTATTCTGACAGAGCGAATGTTTTACAAAATCTGATAGCAATTCAGTCTGATAGAAAGGTGAAAACTCTTTATTTTATTCATCTTACAGGCAAGAAAGATCAGAAACTGCATCTATTTTCAAAATGTAGAAATTGACTGAATTTTTTAAGATACATTAAATGGTTCACCTTTTAAGATCCAACTTTTTAAGATGTATTTGAATTGAATTTTTGAAATATCAGCAACTCTTATTCTTCCAGTGATTCCCATTTTCCTTTCAGATATTTTACTCTGAAGAAACTTCTTTGGATATAAATAAAATTAATGTGTAATCACTACTTTATATATGATTTTTATTTTGTTACCTCAAATCGTCTTGTGAAAATAGGTAGAGTGTAAACTAGTCAATAAATAGCATAATTTATTTATTAGCAATATTTTAAGCTCTTATGTACTGGGCGTTCCACTAAGGGCTTTATGTGGATCATCTCCTTTAATCCGCAGACAAAATAATGTTGATCCTATTATTATCCTCATTTTCCAGATGAGCTAGCAGGTTTTTAAGAGGTTAAGTGACCTCCCAAAGTCACAGAACCATCGCGATTTTAGCACCAGTAATAAGGACCTCATTTAAACCTACCGGCTGATGAGGTCTTAGAAACTTTGAGGCCATATAAGTTAACAGAGCATTTCCAGGGTCATGGGGCGAGGGGAGTGAGAGAATCTATTACCTTAAAATCTCTGAGAACGGGGAACTTCGCGTTGTGCGAATACTTCAGTATGGGACAGAATACTGTTGCAACGTGCCCCAAAGGGCTTTTGTGGGTTCACGCCAGGAACTTGACAGATGAAAACTTTAAATCCCTCTCAGTCTCTGCTACAGTCCATTGACACCACCTGGCTCCAGTACTATCATTTTTTATTGTGACCAAAGGGTTTTCTGATAGTTATGTTACAAGTTAGAAACAAAGGCCATAGTTTTGCAAGCTTCAACCTATGCCATTTTCATTGGCACAATGTCACAAATAAGCCACACAATTGCCACGCTTCTATATTAATATATGACATATATAAAGGCAAGCACGAGTTATTAATTTGCATATCTTTAAATTACATGAGCTACTTAAATGCTTTTATCACAAGACGTATGTTTGTTGCATTATAGAGTAAACTCTTTTATTCAACATGGTCTAAATGTGCAATATTTTGGATAATCCTATATATTGTTTAGGGAGGCATCATATATGTCACAGGAAGTATCTCTGCTAAAAGAATTTAAAAGCAATAAACACCATTTGATGTCTTTCTTTAGATTCCAAAGGAGGTACAGGATTTTGCAGATTCTCAGGTTTCTGATATAGATTAATTGCATCATTTCCTCAGAGAACCCCAATTATGCCAATTAATGGAACTTTCCAAATAATAAGGTGCTGATCACAGACACTTTATTAATTATATATGTATGTATATAAATACACACACACACAGAAACACACATATTATATATGCAACACCCACAAATAAAATGAAGGTGGTAGTTCAAGCTCCATTTCTCCAGGAAACTCTCAGTAAAATAACTCACATTATTTGTAGCCTGTTTGCCCATAAAACTTTCATCAGCTGAATAAATATCTGAATTCTACTCTGTCTTTATTTCCGTTTGCTCGCATGCCTGTGAGCCCTTTCCCACTGCCCCTAGATAGAACACCAGCAGCCTAGCTCCTGGTGGTGTTAATAGGAGTTGAGTGCTTAATTTCCTGCGTGCTGAGCACAAAAGCACCCCTATATGTCAGGCTCCAAAAGTGTACGATGAAAAGGAATAAACAGTGGTTTTATATAGAATCCTTCATCTACAAATTATCCCAACGAGCTTTGCAAACAATGAATTCGACATTGGTAGTGCTGGGATTGTATAACAAGTGCAGCAGCCACAGAGTACTCAGCAATAACTCACACAGAGGCCTCCTTGAAATGTCAGAAAGTATGTATCTCCCCAGTATTCCTTCCCAAAACAGAATGTCTGTCTATGAAGCTGGCTGTCAATCACAGAACGCCACTCACACTTAATATAAGGGAAGTAAAAATTCCTTATTTAAAGGATTGATATAATAACTTGCACAGGAACTTCTCAAGGGAAAAACATGCTGTGCCAAAGTGAAATCAATTTAGTTGGTGCCAGGTGACTAGGTGTAGTTATTACTGATCTCTGCTGGGTAGGGTTTAAATATGACTCATCACTCACACACACACCTAAATACCAGTTTTGAACAATCAAAGAGTAAGTACTTTAATACTAGGCTTACACTCAGCAATTTCCCTGCCCCCTTTCTGTTATTTATTTCATGTTATTAGTTGTGTACATGTCTCCCTCACCAAATTAATAGCTCCACAAGTAAGTATGCATTATCATCCTAGTTGCTGCCACTCCCCACACTCCCTTCTACCAACAGCATCTACCCAAGTTCCACTGAGCTATGAGGACCTCTGTCTTCACTTGCCCGGCTGCTATGACAAATACCATACAATGGGCTGGCTTAAATAACAAGCATTCATTGGCTCACAGTTTTCAAGCTGGAGAAGTCCAAAATCAAGATGGAGCAAGGCTATGATTTCTCCCCAAAGCCTGTAACATTCTGGTACTGGCTGGTGGCCATTCTGGGATCCCTTGGCTTGTATCCCTGCCTCGCATCACAAGGCAATGCCCTCTACTTTCTCTTCTGGGTTCTGTTGACTTCTGGCTTCCTGCTCCTTCCAGTGGCTTTCTCTCACCCTGGCTTCCAGCTTCTTTCTCTTTATAAGGTCTCCAGTAATCCAGATTAAGACCCAACCTCATTCAGTTGGGGCAAACCTTAATGTAAAATAACATCTTCAAGAGATCCTATTTATAATGGGTTCATAAATTAAGAACATTTTCTAAACTGGAGTACATAATTCAATTACCACAACCTCAACAGTAGGAACTCAATAAAAGCTGACTAAGGAAATACAGTAAAGTTATTCCAGAGCATATACAACAAAAGGAAGAAAATTAAATTTTCTCTTTAGTTTTGCAGAACTTGTATTTAGATCATTAGAAGTATAAGGAATTATTTAATGCTAGTCACAAGAAATAAGCCTGCCCAACAACTCACTTGGCAAGTAACCTTCAGATAACTTTCATCAAAATTTCTGTGAATTCCTTAGGATCCACCGTAAGTAGGTTCTGAAGGAAAAGTGAAAAACAGAACTTCAAATCATTAATTGTTGCCTTGGGAAGTTCTTCCAAAGCATCCCTCAGTAGCAACAGCTGTGCACTGTCCTCTTGGCTTCTTGATGTTGCTATTGGCCTAAGAGTTGCCAGAACAAAAGGAGAAAGCCAAATTTTCTTCTTCCCTCCAATCTTCAAAACTGGTCCTTGTGAGCCGAGGTCTTAGGTAACCTCACACCAGTGCTGACGCTCACAGCATTTTCAAAGTCAGGAATGCGTCGGCACTCAGAACAGCTGGGTCAAATCAGTGCCCCAGCCCCTGCCCTCCATCTTCTCACTGCACCTTGCTCTTCTCTCCAGGGAGAGGCTCTCTGAGGGATTAGCCTGGCACTGCAATGACCCTCTTAGTGTGAGAGTCTCTTTCCCCTCTGCTTCCCTGGGACTTCATGTTGGGCACTGGGCACTGCTCTCTCAGCCCATCTGCCTCCCCATCCCCAGTTGTCACAGGGTTCCAGAAGCTCAGACTATAATTCACTTTGCCTTTTAACCACTCCATCATCCTCCTCTCCCCTTCCCTGGGCCAGTTCCTTCATTCTTTCATCTGAGTACTTGGCTCAGAGACCCATGGCAGTCGGGAAATGGATGCATAGGCTAAAAACTTACCTTGTTCTCTTGATTAAGGAGATCACATTTTGCCTTCTAAAGGAATTTACAAAAGTGGAAACTCTCAGATGCTAAAATACAGTGTAGTTTCTGGAACTTGATTATACCACCTTAAGTTGTGTGACCTTGGACAAGTTACCACTCACTGTGCCTCATCTTATGTGGGGATAATAAATGTACTGTACCTATCTTGTATTTTTTAATTTGGATTCATTGAACTAATATATGTACAGTACATTTGACACATAGCAGCACTATATGTCTGTTAGTTATTTGTTATTTCTGCTATTATAACATCGAATTCATTGTGGTAGCTACTTTAACAGGCATACACTGAAACCTCAGTGGCTTAACATAATAGAAATTCATTTCTTTGCCTCACAAAGTCCAATTGGGTGTTTCTGATCAGTGGGATGGATTTCCTTCTTATGGTGATTCTAGGACCCAGGCAACGTCCATCTTGTGGGCCTGCCATTCTCTAAGGTCTTGAAGTCCCTGCCAGAACAGAGCATGAAGCCAGGAGCACTGGGCAGGCAGTGTCTCAGGGCTTGGCCTAGAAAGGCCATTCCCTACGACCTCACACATTTCACTGGCCAGCAGTCAGTCATAGGTCACATCTGACTGAAAGGGAGCTTTAGTTTAGCTGTGTGCTCTGGAGGAAGAGGACTTTAATGATCACATATTGGTTTAGTCTGCCACAACCACCTGTTTCTGAACAAATCTCGGGGCTAATTTAACACGGAGGCAAGACACTAATTAACTCACTTTGAGTTATCAACTGTTGATATTATCTCTCAGCAACCATAATCTGTCCTCTCTCTCATTTCCTTATTCTTATCAGCATTTGACAATGAGATCTTCCAGCTGGGTGGCTGTGAGGATGAGGGGAGGGATGAGGTAGAGAGCCTTGGATTTCCAGGTTGATTGTTTCTTTGTAAGAGGGAATTGACAGAAAAGGATCACTAAAGCAAGACCATCCAGCCCTCAGAGACTGAAAGGTAGTTGCATATGGCTCTGATATTCAACATGATTACCTCCACTGCCCAAATCCCAGCTCCCTCACTGAAGATTCCTGCCACACACTCTCTTCAGCTGAGTATTGGAGTGTCAAGCAGAATTTAGGTAGCCTCTACTCTGTCGGACAAGGAATAGAACCTTCTCCTTGTGGTCAAAGAACCCTCCTTCCTCAGTTTCTTGCTGGGACCTGGCTCATTTTTTTTTTCTCTTGGAGGTATGGGGATTGAACCTGGGACCTTGTACATGCGGAGCAAGCACTCAACTACTGAGCTACACCCACTTCCCCTTGGTTCTTGATAACCTGAGGACCCCCCCTTTCCTATCTTAAGGTAAAGACCATTATATAAAAGATTCCTGTGCCATTCCTGTATTGATTTTGTAGTCAAAACGATAGGATAAAATTTTCATATTCATACCCACCCAAATACTCCTTTGTGTTGTAAGAATTTATCTCTCCAGATCCCAAGCCTGGTCTTGGCCTGATGTCTGCTCTTGGTAGGACTTTTCTGCTGCCAAGAATCTTTTCAAAGCATTAGGGACCCAAAAGGCTTGGCTCTGAGGTTACATCGATTATTGGCTTAGTTCACCCTTTTCCTTACTGCAAACACTTCCTTCAGGCAATATAATGTACTGGTTAAGCTTGCAGGTCTAGAGACATCCAAATTTTGGCTGCCAATTACTATGCCAGGCCTGTGTGACCTTTGCTAATTATTTAGTCTTCATGTGCCTCAGTTTCCTCTCATACGAAATGGGAATATCAGCAAACCTTACCTCATAAGGCTGTTGTAAGCACTGAATGGATTAATACATGTAGGGTGCTTAGAACAGGATTTGGCACGTAAGTATTCACTGTCATAATTATAAGCTGAGGAAAATCATTGTCCACTATGTAATAGACATAGTTCCTCTAAAACAAACATTGCAAACCTCTTAGCTATGAATGGATGTGCTGGGGATATTGATCCCTTCAGTCCTCCGAGAGGCTGGTTAAGGTCGGGAGTCACCTCCTGCCATGAACAGCCTCAATAATTCATCCCAAAGTGCTGTACAAATATTATCGTTTTTCTATGTGCCGTGATGTGACAAAGCAGGGAAGCGCTGCCTTAAAAGTTTCCAGAAAGACTATGATCAAAAAAAAGGAGATCTCATTCCACTGAAGTTTAAATAGCAACAAAGCAGGATATACTCACCCAATTTTCCACCACATTAAAGCCATTAACTTCTGACCCAGGTTTCTGAAAACTTTCTCACAGGGCAGAGCACCACACTATAAGAGAAAAGACCAGAAGATGTCAGAATTTCTTAAGTACCAACCTGAAAATTTCTACAAATGGTTCCTGAACCAGGAATTAGGGACAGTGTCTCAGTACACAAATGGTACACTTTTCCATTCCCAAGATAACAGAATTTACCCCAAGCTTAGCTGTGATCCCATAGGACATACCCAGTCCTCTCTCTCCTGTGCTTGGAAAAGTCTAAAGCTCTCACTCTTCAAATCTGTGGACCAACTGGCACCTCCATGTTCACACTGAGGCCATGTCTTCCGGAACCCCAACCCTGTCTGGTTCCCAAAATCATTCATGGAGATAAGTGTCTATCTCCACAAATTGTTTTTATGTACTGTTAGGTTTGAAGACCTAAGACTAGGTCTTGCACAATAAATCCAAGAATTTTACCAGACTTCCAAGAGTCACCCCAGCACTGGTTCAGGCCAAACTCTGACTTTTTTCAGGTCTCCTTAAATTAGCCTTCCCTCAAGTCATCCCATGACAGGAAGGTGATTAACACAGTCCTACTGTCTCACTATGCAAAAGTATCTCACCTGAAAAAATGATCATAATGCTCAGCGTTGTACAGCACTTTACAATTTTAATGATGCTTTCAAGTGTTTTGATTCTAAAAAAAAAAATCCAGGGAACTTCCTCCATTTTAAAGTCTCTCTCAGAGCTAGTTCCTCATGGTCATAATGGGGCTTACTTTGGGAGGGGCATGTTGAGATCCTTGCTGAGTCCAAACATCAAAAGGGATTTTTCTTCATATACTGATGATCAATATAATAATAGAAAGAGTTGTCATTTCCTGAGCTCTTGCTACAGACCAAGAAAATGCCTCTGATGGGTTCCCTCTCTTTCTCACTGAAGAGATCTAGGGCAGGAGTCTGCTAAAGGACAAGGGAATCCAAATTTTCTTGATCAAGCTCCCTGAAACTTTCTTGAGATGATTTATTCATCACCAAATCCCTTATGACCCACAGTAGGTATTGAAGAAGCTTCCAACAAATTAATTCTTTAAATAATTCATGTAATTATCTGCTCTGAGCTCTCCAAAAATTGATGTCCAGTGAAATATACATCATCTCTTCCACTTAGAGTCATTGAGACTTACAATCAAAGCATATACTTGCAAATCACCTAGGGTGTTTATATACAAAACAAACCCTTTCTTCTACATTATGCTAATTGTCAGTTTAATACCAATAACACATATAGGTCATGAGTTCAAAGATTTTAACATATATGAAAGGATGCATTTGAAATTTTGAAGTGTCCATCAAATTTTATGCAGTGCATGCTTGTTTTGATGAATTTATACAATGCTGCCAAAGTTAATGCACCTGGTCAGAAAAGTGACTGTACTTAGCAAGTTTATCGTCTAGTGTTTTTATATTAGAATTTTTGATGAATTCCCCTAAAAAGTTCATTTAAATACTTTTTGTTTTCAACCTTAATAGTTCCAGGGAAACGTTTTTAAATAATCATTTTAATAACTTAATGGGTTTGATAGATCATGTCTGAGTGAAATTTAGTTACCAGTTTCACACAAGTACTCTTAATGCTCAATAATGTTGTGTTACCATGGGCAAATTAGAGATGTTTAATTTATCTGCTTTAATTTATCTTTTTTTGGTGTTTAAAAATCTGCTTTTTCTTTTGAACTTTTAAGTCATTTTTTACACACTTGCTTCACAAAGCCATTCCAATATTTTTAGAATTTACAAGTGACAATTTACACTGTCATTTGCATCAATTTAATAATATTGATTTCAATCAAGTTAATGATTGAAAGCAAAATTATTTTCACCAATATTTGCAATAGAACACATACCATCATTGTGTAGATTTTGATAGTTTCAATGAAAACATTTCTATTGCCATTTTTGTAGGTCAAAAACAATCTAATGTTAGAATTTAATATGGTTCAACCAAATACAAGCATGCACTCTAGTCTTAAATTACAGCAGCTAAATTTTCAAAATTCAATTAAGCATGTTTTCTAGAATGCTGCATGGTATAGCAGAAAGAGTATCAATTAGGAAGTTAGTCAAACACGGCTTTGAATCTCAGCTCTGCTACAGACTAGCTCTGTGATCTTGAAAAAAATTCTTAACTTCTCTGAGCCCTGAATTACCTCACTTATCAAACAGTAATTACTACCGGGAAAGGTATCATGAGAATTAAACAAGAAAACACATATCAAGCATCAAGCACTGTGCCTGGCACCAAGAAGATATGCAACAAATATGTGGTTTTCCTCTTCCAAAAGCTAAATCTAACTGGCTCTGAAAACTATAGCCTGAAGAGCAATTGACAAATTGGTCAAATAAGCATCACTAAATTTCTGTGCAAATCAGGGTATCTGTGTGTGTGTGTGTGTATGTGTGTGTGTGTGTTGAGATGAGCTCCAAATTGCACTATAACTCAATTTGCCTTTATTGGGCAAGATCTGCTCTTATTAAATGCCTTCCATTTATTTTTATCTCAAGCGTAAATTCAGTGAAATTTTCACTTTTTTGTTGCAAAAAGATGGTTTTTGAATTTTTAATCATTTAGCTAATTCATTAGATCATGTCAAGGTTGTTAACCCTGCACTTTTAAAATATATTAGCTATTTGAATTTTACTACTATGACACTGACTATCAAAGAAAACTTTCCCTTCTAAAATGGTTTTCTTATTGTTCATGATAAGGACAATAAGTTTCAGTCATTCCACAACTAGAAGTTTTCTCTCTTTAAGACATCCACTAAGAATTTGTATCACGTTTCCTCAGGATTTGAAAATCTATGACTCTAGGAAAAAATGGTATTTTAAATTATTTCTACTTTTCCAAAATAGCTTTCAAAGTAGGCACATTGAAAAGAGTAGCAATTTTTAACATACCAGTGTTCACAGAGCCAAATGCTTTGTCTGTAGTGTTGTGTTCTTTGTTTAACGAAAAAAAAAAAAAAGATTCTGTCCAGTTTCATTTCTGAGTTTTACTGAAACCTTACCAAGTTTTTGATGCGAGTTTCAGTGCTTTATATAGTCCCTGTTTTGTTCTTTGATCTCCTTCTTTAGTCCTCCAGAATCAAAGTGGAAGTCATAACTAAACCCTCCTCAATTTCTGCCTTTGAAAGGATGAGTATCTACAGGCAGTTAAAACCTAAGAGAAAAAATATTCAAAACACTTTATACATTAGTTGACCAAGCTTCAAATTCTAGTTATTACATGAAAAAGGGTGTTATCCTATTATATACATTATATTTAAACTACTTTGTTATTTAAATGTTACTTCATTTATCCTAAGACACACTCACGAACAACAGGCAAGGTGATTTTTATATAAGACAGAATTATGCCACTTCTCTGCCAAACACTGATATTGTCTCCCATTGCACCTAACTAAAACCTAAATCTCTTACTATGGGTTGGTGACCACTTGGCTTTCCAGCAACAAAATGCCTTTCCTCTTTGGAGGGAGATCCCCATTGTCTTCCTAAAGCCGAGAGCCCAAGCATTCCTCTTCTGAACCCTTGGCACATGCACCCAGGACCTATGTTTGGCCAACTGGACCCCTCCAGGTAGGATTCTGAATCCTGAGAGAAGGCCATAAAGCTATGGGGATAGTTGAGAAAGTCTTCATTGTTGGCATGAATTGGCAGCATTAGCTATCCTGTGGAGGCACAAACACCAGAAGTATCCAGAAAACATTGCTTCTCCTCTTACCCTTCCTTGGTTCTTGCTCATTTTGCCTCTTCCTCCAGTTTTTCCATCAATTATGGGTGTTATCCACTGTCTCAGAATAAATTCTTTGCTTCTTTAGGTATAGTTGCCATCTGCTGTTTGTAACCAAGAACTTGACTGATGCATGGCCTACCAACCCTCATTTTTACCAAACTTCCCCCTGGATTGACTGCATTCCATTTCATTGGCCTTTTTTTGGTTCTTCAGCCATTTGAATCTTTTCCCTTCCTTTGCACATGCAATTCCCTCTGCCCAGAATTTTCTTCCTTCGCTTGCTTGCATGGCTAGCTCCTTTTCTCGGTCTTAGTTCAAATTTTACCAATTCAGAGAGAATTTCCCAAGTGGTAGAGATGAGCCTATACCCATGTTGTTCTCCAGCTTTCTCTTCTTCCTCTTCCTTAGTGTGCATATTAGTCCATTCCTTGGCAATTCTTAGTTGCTGGAGGACAACAAACAATAAATCACATATTATTTAGATAATAAATGAAGAATAGGCTTAAACGTGTACATCTACTACCATTATCATTTAAACGTAAGACACATCGCATGCTCAGAGTATACATTACTTTGACCATGAAGTTTAACTGTAACAAAGGTGTAAATATCACGCTTTATGTAGGTTTTTCTTGCCACACGTTGGCAGGCATAATCCTCAAGCCATAAGATAAATTATCTGAAGAGTCAGGCTTGAACAAAAGGAGACTGAAAATCCAGAGGCATTTGAAATTCTAAAATTCAGAGTGTTGGCTTTAATCTGAATGTTATAAACTTTATTCTAAAGAACATTTTCTTGATATTTATTTTAATGCCAATAAAACAAAAGGCTGATATCTCAGATAACTTTAACTTCTCTGTGTAAGTCAGTGTAAGAGTGCTTCTGCTGGTTTTTGTTAAAGCAATAGGATTACAAGGTTCTTATATTTTCCCTATGTTTGGGGATATTAAAATGAATGTTTTCCACTATAAATTGGAAATTCGGAGACTTGGGGGATACTGAATTAATCTGTGCTGAAAAATCATGTAGAGATGACAGCAGAGATTGAAAGATCCCATCAGCTTCCATGAGGCCTCTGCATGGTGGTTATATATCAAAATATATGTGTATTATGCATGTCCTGTGGGACTTCAGCATGGAGCCTTCTGAGGAAGACGCAAGAGCAAAAGGAAATAGACATGCTAAAGAGCATGATGCTTTGGGCACAATGCCCATTTGGAATAAAATGGTCTTTTTTTCCTTTCTCGAGCAGCAGGAAGAGTGCTTCCATACTTTGTCAATTCCACTTTACGTTATTATGCTCTTCACCCCCTTCATTAAAGCACTGGTATGCAAGTGATCATTCCTAATAATAGGCTCTCCACGATTAGAAGTGGGCCTTTTTCATTTTTCACCAAATTATGAAATAGCTTCCCATTATAACTTATGTTCTGTATACTTCAGCCAAGACTTCTCTCTCATCTTAAAATGCTCAGCTTTAAATGGGTCTCTAATGTAGAATTTTATTGTTTGAGCATTTCATTTTCTTTTTGATTTATGTTTCTTTATAGCTGGTTAGACAGCTCTTTGTGATCTTCTGATGAAAGATTCTACATAAATAAAATTGACGGAGAAGAGGGACCTTGATGGTAGCATTGGAAAATGCTCTGTGCACTCTGCAAACTTAAGATCAAGATTCAAATCTCAATGAAACATTTGAAGAATGCTCCAGCTTTCATTCTAATTTTTATTTTTAAAATCAGTTTAAAGTTGGTAATTTTATCCAATTCTGGATTTAATCTGCAGTATACTGACTGAAGGAGTAGTTCTGGATTTTTTTCTTACCAAAATGTATTGAACTGTCAGTAAGTATTTAAACAGTATTTAAAGTATTTTCTCTAAGTAAATAATTCTGATTTGTTGACCAAATCCAGTATCACTTAGTCTTTAAACTTTCAATTGAAAAAAAATTGAGGTATTTAGAAGAGACAACCAAACAGACCACATGGCAGTCTTCAGCAGACAAAAACTTTAAGGTCTTTATCTTCTTTCTAAACTCCATTTAATTAAATTTTACAGCATTTCCCTATTTACATCCCATATTCATTTAATCCCAGGTTATGAACAAGTTTTAATTGTCAGTGAATTGCTGATATGACCTAAGAAAAACCCCTTTACCTCATTACAGGCTCAGATATTTATATATGCCCAGATGATTGTCTAATTTTTTTTTCACCTTCCATCTACTTGTACTCAACCAATGATCTCTGCCTTACTTAATGCAAACATCTGAAATTGTTGCAGTTAACTAGAAAAATACTGTCTGCCTGTTTCAGTTTGTGCTTTGGCCTAAACATTCCTTTTCTTTTTCTTCTTTAAAGTTACAACTTTAAATTTAAAATAACAATAACTGCTGTTACTAACAATTGTTTTTTCAAGAATCACCATGAAAAGTAAATTATAAAGAAAAGTTTTTCAACTCCCAAATCTGGGTGGCAAGAGCCCTTCAACTCATTTGCATTATAACAGCAATAGCAACTATTTATTAAGCATGACAATATATTGGGACTATGCTCAGTAATTTAAAGTTATCATCTCCTTTCCATCTAACAACAACAAAAAAATCTATAATATGGATACCATGGTGTGGCAATTTGAGTCTTTTGTGGACCCCGGAAAATCCAGTTCTTAAAGCTAATCCATTCTTGTGTGTGTAAACCTACTGTAGATGAGATCTTTTAATTAGATTCCATTAAGGGACTTCCTTTTGATTAGATCAATTCAGTAGGGTATAGCTCAGGGCAGGTCTTAATTTTCTTACTGGAGTCCTTTATAAATAGAGGAATAAAAAGCCACAGGCACAGAAAAAAGCTGCAGAGACACATAATAACCCAGAAACTTAAAGGAAGCCACTTTAGACATAAGCTGAAAGCAATGAGACCCAGAAGAGAGAGGGGAGATGAGCCGACGCCACCATTGTGCCCTGCCATAGGCCTGATTGCCCACAGCTGCAGCTCAGAGAGAAAGCCTCTCTGATGATGCTTGATTTGGACACTCTAACAGCCTCAGAACTGTAAGCTTATAACCTAATAAATCCCATTGTAGAAACCACCCCATTTCTGGTATATTGCTTTGGCAGCATTTAGCAAACTAAAACACATGGTGACCTAGCCCAAAGGAAAGTCAGTTGGGTTAGAAGTAGAGCTGGGAAATGTCATGACAGCAGTTGGATATAATGAATGTGAGCTGTTGGCAGGCCATTCAAGATGCTCAGTAAAGAGGTCAGGGGCTCATGAGAAAGACTTACCTTGGAGATGTACTCCCATGAGTTGTCTGATGCTGGAGCAAGGACAGGAACAAAATCAAAGTGCCAGAAAGAACCCCTGGGAGATATCTACAGTTAGGAATTGGGAAGAAAAGGGAGTCATTGGAAGCAACAAGATAAATCAGAAAAGGAGCACAATGAAGAATGTGAATGATATCATGGGTTCACTCACCAACAAGACTTATGCATCTGCCATGTGCCAGGCACTACAGAGAGCTAATCATCTATTAGGAATAGAAAGGAAGCTGAGGGTTAAACAGAAGAATATCTGGTTAAACAACAGATGGATTATCATAGAATCACAAGGAGATGAAAAAAAATATATTAACAAGAAGTAACCTGAACCTGGGACAGACCCGGTCACAATTCTGCATCCTGCTTTGGAATGGAGAGTAAACGACAAAGGCTGAAGGGAGTCAAGGCTTAGATTCTTCATCTGTTTGAAGAAACAATCAGAAATTTTTCATTAATTGAGGTTTTCTTTTTATGTATTCTCTCTTTTTATTCAAGGATTTAGAGAGAGTGAGTGTATATGTTTATGTGTTGAGGGTGGGGTTGGGGATGGGGGAGAGATCAAGGAATTGCATAAAAGTCAGGGATAGGTATATCTATCTATATATTTATAGATAGATGCCATTTTTAAAGTATCTTCCCATATATTCTAATGTTTAATTCTCATGATGATATTTTAAAAGATATATCATTATTGCTATTTTTCAGTTAAAGTGATTAGAGGCTAAGTAAGATATCACAATATCACAAAGTTAGAGTTGGAGATTGGATTGGAAAGGGACTTCTGATTCCAAATCCTGTGCTCTTATCCCTGCATTGAAGGAGCAGACTCAATGAAGAGAGAAGGCTCACAGAATCCAGTGCAGCCTTGGGAGATTACGGCCTTAAGTGGAGAAGAAGGGGTTATTGGCTGTAGGTCTCTCTGAAGGTCAAGAGCAATCAGGGAGGATGTGGTGGTAGCTGTGGGAAGTAAGAGCCGAGGATGGTAGGAAAGGTAGCTGTGATCAGAGAGAGGAAGGCTATGGTGATGAGCACAATGTTTAGAATATTGACAATATTTTTCTTTCCAGATTTTTTCCCTTCCTCTCATGTTTCCCACACCCAGCACCTACAATCGTGCGTCCAGTCCCTGTTTCATTCTCTACATCAGGAAAGGGATGTTAGGGGCAGACAGAAAAAAAAAGGGCATTGTATTTCAGAGGCTTGGATTCTGGATGGAACTCAGGTCATAAACAAAAATTTGGAAGGAAAAACCTAAGGAGAAAGAGCTAGGCTATCCCACCCCCAGGCTACAGACTCCATTACTACGAGAAGGAAGCTGAGAGGGAATTGGGTGTGGAGAGGTGGGTGGGAACAATAGACTC
>JAQZBX010025133.1:12956-29809 GCA_029593785.1 Cabassous unicinctus | reverse complement strand
ATTGTCACAGTGGGTGGAGAATCACTCAATAAATGAGAGAATACTGAATTCCCATCCTGGAGAGCTCTGCCACATTCTCTAAGGGAGCAGCAACAGTCCCCCAAGTGCAAGGGCCAGTGACTGGTGAAGGAGGATGATCCACTGATGGGCCCTTGATATTGATGACTAGGCTTATGAGTCTTTGCTCTTGAAATTGAAACTTAGCCTAATGTTAAGGTTGTTAATATTAAGGGTTGCCTCCTGAGAGCCTCCTTGTTGCTCAAATGTGGCCTCTCTCTAAGCCAAACTCAGCATATGAATGTATTACCTTCCCCCCAGTGTAGGACATGACTCCTGGAGATGAGCCTCCCTGGCACTGAGGGATTGCTACCAAGCACCAACTGGCAATGCAACTGGAAAAAGACCCCCAATAAAAGGGGGAAAAGGTAAAGACATATGAGTTTATATATGGCTAAGAGACTTCAAAGTGAGTCGGGAGGTCATCCCGGAGGTAACATGCACATCTCAGTAGGATCTCATAGACTTCCAAAGTGGATACCACCCCAAATGGTGGGGCTCCTGAAGGCAATGGAGACACCCAGGTCCTATGTCAGGGCAGATAGCTCTGGAGTTTGGTTCCTTGCCAGTGGGCCCTACTTTGGAGTTTGTGCTCCTGAGAGTGACAGAGTTGCACTCAATTATGTCTTCCCTGCACATGGCTCATCGGTCCTTTCTATTCAAACCTATACTTGGTGCTGGAGTTTGTAGGTGTGCGTCCAGAGACTCCAGTCTTTGGGCTACCCATGTGCCAGCTGGGCCCAGAACCTTGGTGGAGCTGCAACTCTTACTCTACAGCTCATTGGACTCACCCAGGACAACTGGCAGGGAGATGATGATGGACAATGCCATCCCAGGGAATGGAGAGAGTCTGCAGCTGCAGGCAGGATAGTCCCATCCATCTTCCCCATGGGATATAAGCCCACTCTCAATTGGAAGTGGAGTGGACGTCACCATCCCAGACTCCTCAGGATTGGGGGAACAGCTACGGACTAGAGTGGACTTACTGGTGTTCTACTATAGATATATTGTGATTCAAGCACTGGAAGAAATTACAACATTGATGTGGAGCCAGTGGCCACTGAAGGCTCTGGGGGCAGGAAGAAGGAAAAGCAGTTGCAATATGGAGGCTTTTTTGGGACTTGGGAATTGTCCTGAATAACATTGCAATGACAGGTACAGGCCATTTTATATCATCACATAGCATGCAGAACTGTGCGGGAGACAGTATGGTCTACAATGTGAACTATGGTCCATGCTTAATGGCAAAGCCCCAGGACCTGTTTATCAACTGCAATTAATGTGCCACACTAATGAAGAAAGCTTATGTGGGAGGGTGTGGGAGGTGTGGGAGGTGGGGCGTATGGGAATCCCTATATTTTTTGTGTAACATTTATGTAATCTAAGTATCTTTTTAAAAAATGAAAAAAAGAAAAAAGAAAAAAAAATTTAAAAATGCCAGTGAAGCTGAGGGGGACAGCAAGGCACCAAGTACCCCACAGTACTCAGTGTTAGGGGACAGCGGGGGTGGGGGGGATGGTGGCCCCTGGCCTGTTAGAGCTGGAACTGCAAAGAGGACAACCTTCTTGACGGGTGATTTGGCAAAAGCTATCAAATACTTCCTAAAAAGAAACAAACATGAGAAAAAGGGAGCAAGTGTAGCTCAATGGTTGAGCACCTGCTTCACATGTATGAGCTCCCAGGTTTAATCTCCAGTACCTCCTTTAAAAACAAACAAACAATAAAAAAAAATAACCCAAAAAGCTATCATATACCCTTTACCCTGGGAATTCCATTGGTAGAACTTTGTGCAACAAAAAATTCACCTATGTTTGCACAGAAACTGCCTATAAAGATCTTTACTGCAGCACTGATTGTAACAGCAAAAGATCGGAAACACCCTGAAAGTTGATCTGCAGGGAACTGTTTGAAGATAGCTTTGCCCAGACAATGAAATACATTGTGGCTGTGGAAAGCAACAATGTGAATCTACACATGCCCACGTCAAACCATCTCCAAAGCACATTACCACCTTTAAAAAAGGAAGGAGGACGACAACAGTGAACAGTGTATTTCCAAATGTGCTTATAAATAAGGAAAGAATTTCAGGGCACACTTAGACGTGTCCACATATGAATAAATAATTGGAAGGATGCTGAAGAAATGACAGGGGTGGCCTCTTGAGAGGCAAAGTGGAGACTGGAATGGGAGGGATACTTTTTTACACCCTCTGTACTGTCCAATGTCTTTTAACTGGCACATGGGATATACTTTCAGTTAAAAACGTGTGAGGGAGTGGATGCAGCTCAAGTGGTTGAGTGCCGGCTTCCCACATACAAGGTCCCAGGTTCAATCCCTGGCCCCAGTACCTCAAAACAAACAAACAAACGTGTGAAAAATAAAAGAGAAGGAAAAACCAGTAAATACAAACTTGGGACTCTCACAACCCTGGGTGTGAATTTCAGGCTGACCATGGACTAACTGTGTGAGCCCAGACACCTCACCCCACTGCGGCCTCAGGTTTCCGGTTTGGTGAAATGGACATAAAAACCCGGTACAACTTTCCAGGGTGGCTGTGCATCCGGCTGGCAATGCGCTAAGGATCATTATAATTGGAGACGGTGGACTCAGCTGGGCCTCAGAGCACAAGACGTTCGTGGCCAGCCCCTCCCAGATGCGGCCGACCCTGCCCTCCTGTCCCTCCTTGTCCCCCTGTCCCTCGGCACCACAACTGGGGCAGGGCCAGCGTCTCAGTTATGCATACTGGACCCTGCACAGCCCGGCTGGGGAATTGAGTCAGGACCGAGGCACAGTCCTCCCTCTGCGGGTCCAACAAGACGGCCAGCTGCCAGCTGTCAGCTGTCAGCTCAGAGCTGTGCCACCTGGAGAGCTCATTGTCCTAGATTCCAAAAGCTCTGCATGGGCTAGCAGCACCGCCATGAGGGGGTCCACTCCCACCTCTCCTCTCCAGACGAGACACGGCCCAGTCCACTTACCCTCTCCAGGTCTGGGCTTACCATGGTTCCCTCGGGGAGATGGCAGAGCCAGCCCTTTGGGGTCTACTTTTCTGCTTCTCGCTTTCTGCACACAGAAGCCCCAGCACTCACCAGGACATGCGTTTTATTAGGCAGGTGTGGCTTACACACCCCTGGCTCCTGCCACCTTTGGACCATCTGTGCCAACTCACTCAGAAAACTGGGCAGCGCCCTAAGGAGTGGTCCCAAAGACACATCACCAGTGCATTTTCAGGAATTCCCCACGGTGTTCCCTGCTTCCCCTCAGAAGGGCAAGTCAAGATGCTGTCCCAGCCAGCCAAGACTGGGATGCATTCAGAGAGGCAGCCCCACGTCCTCTTTGCACTGAGTCTGGGCACAGGGGACACAGCAGAGCAGCAGAGAACAAGCCTGCGCCCGTGGACTTCACATCTAGATCAGGGGAGAGAGGCTGTAAATAAGGAAATGAGCAAGAAAGCACAACAGTGGCCTGTTCCACGAAAACAATAAAGCAGGGCGGGGGGCAGAGAGGGATGGGGGCAATGAGCACGGCCTCTCTAGACCTACATGGGAAGAGTCCAGCTGAAGGTCCAGGAACAGAAGGTTCCATCCGAGGGAAGTACGAAGGCTTGTTGGGTTTAAAAAAGAGAAACGAGTCCAATGCACTTAGCGAGCAGCGGGAAGGGGAGAACGTGATGCCCAGGCGGGCCGGGGACAAGTCACACCGGGTGTCGTGGGCTCCGTTAAGGAGCCCAGCTTGTGTTCCAGCTGCAGTGAGAAGTCACTGGAGTCATTACTCAGGGGCGAGCCATGACTGGAACTGGCTGTAAAAGATCCCTGGGGCTGGTCCGTAGTGACTGTGTAAAATCTTATTTACCTTTTATAACAGCCCGTGGGTCCTCGTTTACTCTGATTGTAAAGATACGGAAACTGAGGCACAGTGAGGTAAAGTACGGGGCACAAGGTCAGACAGCTAGGAAAGTGGTAGAGCCAAGATGAAAGCTGTCTGTTTGCAAGACCTTGCTTTTCACCCTCACACTGGATGCTGTGCTTGGGGTTGGGATTAGTGTTCTCGGGTTAATCCGGCCTTGGCCGCTCCCTGGCTGGGACCCTGTAAAAGGACCTCAAACTCTTGGCGCCCCAGCTGTGATGTAAAATGGGGGTGATGAGCACGTTCTCGGACATGTAGTGAGCCTTTGCAACGTCCCAGGATTTAGCGTGCAGCCTCGTGTGGGCGGGCACAGAGCAGACATCAGCCCCCAAGCACAAGGGGGGCCTGGGGCCAGCGCGTGGTGGCCCCAACCACGAGGGCGGCGACAGCTCCCCGTCCAGCCCTCCCACTCTCGCTTTCCCTCCTGGCCGCCGGGCTCCACCCCACACGGGGACACACACGGCTGCCAGGGACAAGGAGGCCCACGGCCACCCACGCTGCCACGTGGACCGCAACCCCACTTATGGCCCAGATGTCAGTGGGCGCTGTGCGGTGGGGTCAGCGGGGAGGCCACAGAGAACCCGGTGCTCTCTCTCTCCGGCCGCGGCCGCACCTGGACACGGGCCCGAGCCCATCTGGCGACACCAGTCACAGCCACCCCACAGGCATGGACACGGAGCCCTCACCTGGGCCAAGCAGTCAAGCTGTGGGGCAGTGTCCGCCTCCCTGCGCTCTTTGCCCTCCCCTGAGCCGTGTCCCCTCTCCTGAGCAGCTACTCCTGCAGTGACAACCTGAGCAACCACCCAGTGGTGAAAAAGCAGCATCTGGGAAGCGTTGAGGCCTGGGACCCCCACAGAAGTGGAGCAAAATCCTGCTCCACCCCCAGAAGAGTCCCACACATGATAAGCTTGGGGGGGAAGCTGGGATGGGGTACAGAAACCCCTCTCGCTGCCCCTCATTTCAGGGGGGATCCGCCCTCCCCCCTCTCCAGGACACACGGTCAGCCGTGAGACGGACGTGGCTGTGCCAGGTGGTGCAGGAAGAGGAGTTTCTGGGAGGCTGCGGGGCAGGGTCTGCCCCTGGACATCTGTGAGGAGTCCAGTGGGACTAAGGAGCAGAGGATGAGGTGAGTGGAGAGAAGCTTCCGGCATTAGAGGGAGGTGGTACAGATGGCTGGGGGGGGGGGCGAGGCAGTGTGGTACCCCTGCCTGGGAACGAAGGCCATTTCCTGCATTAGCCTGGCCCCTGGGATCAGAGGCGTTGGCCTCCACCTGCCTCTGTCCTCAGGCTGTTTCACACCAGTAAGACTTTTCCAGAACCCTGCTGTACACCACACTCCTCCAAGAAAGGTCAACAAGGAAGAAGGCGGAGGGGCAGTGAGCACTGCATGTCCAGGCAATGGTCCTTCCAGGGCCAGGCCCGGGCAGAGCGTGTGGGGACGCCAGGGAGAGGCTGGACATGCTGGCTTCTCAGAGAGAGCCCAGGCCACCTGGGTCCTGGGGCTGAGCACCCCCAGCCCCACCATCACCCAGCACCGGGCACCCCCAGCCCCACCATCACCCAGCGCCGGGAGGCTCCAGCAAGACGCTCCGAGCCCCTTCCCAGGCCAACCCCACTCTGCCCAGCGACACACTTACACTCATACTCCCAGGGCCACAACCTGCACCCACATGTCCCAGCACAAACTTGCCCATGCCGACCCCAACACACACAGGCAGGCTCCCCAAAGGAGACGTGAAAACACCCAGGAGTGCACTGGCCCCCGCGTGCACACACACACGCACGCATTCTCTCACTCAGCTCTCTTCTCATTTCCTCTTTCTTCTCTGCCCAGCCCCGTGCCCTGCCTGGATGGACGTACAGTTTCTGGGCCCTCCGGGGCCCCCTCGGCCTGGCCGCTCTCTTCCCCCATCCCTCAGGGGCGCCGCTCGGCGGTTGCTGCTGCTCCAGCCTCCCCTCTGGCCCACCAGCTTCCTTCCACTTCAGCTCAGGCTGGGCCAGGTTTGTTTGTCAGGCTGCAGGTCCCTGGAGCTATCAGCCAGGGAGCCTGGAGCTTCAGGAGGAGCAGGGAGTGGCCAAGTCAGCCCTCTGGGAGCCTCCTCCACTGCCTAAAGTTGGGTGAAGGGAAGCATGGGTGCCCATCCGCTACCCCGCCCAGCCCAGGTCCCAGGAAGAGAGTCCGGCTCGGTCAGCCTCCGAGATACTTGAGGAGGGAGCTTGGGGACAAGGGGGCTGCAGGCGAGCAGACGGAAGGCAGTTGCTGGGAGGAGGTTGGCCCCTGGACAGAAGCCATGGCTCATGGGCCTCACAGGGCACGCAGTGGTCCCAGGAGCCTCCAGGGCAGCCAGTGCCTGTGGCCTGAAGCAGACACTGCCACTGCCCCACCCGTGATGGGAGGGTCAGACTCAGGCCAGCTAGGGCCTGGGGAGGGAGGATTCCAGAATGAAGGACTTGCTCAGGCAGGTTTGGGCCTTGCCCCATTCCCCAGCCCTCCATAAAGCAGGCGGCCAGGGATCTACAAGATACCCACTGGGAAGAGACCCTAAATCCAGATGAAGGAAGGGACACCGGCAGGCCAAGTGCCAGCCCCTGGGGTCTCTGTTACCCACTCTGCCCAAGAGCCATGCCCAGGGCCACCTAGGGCCTTCCCTGGTAGCTCCTCCTCCCTGCCCCTTTTGGGAGCCATCCCTTGTTCCTAGGCCATGACAGCGTGGGGACAAGTACTGGCCTCAGGGCCAATGCAAATCCAGAGGCTCTGTCCAAGGAAGCCTGGTGCCAGAAAGAGTCAGAGAAACTGAGGCACACAGAAGCAGCAGAGCCTGAGGGCACCTGAGAGACCAGAGAGCCTCTAGCCCACCTGAAGGTGGGAGAGCAGCCAGAGGTGCCATCAATCCTCCTAGGCTCCTTGGAGTCTCTCTTCTCTCCTGCCTGGGAATTGAAGGGCTCAGAGCTCTGGGACACGGTACCCTTTCCACCCCCCAAGAACACACCCAAGCCTGGCAGGCTCACCTGGCCTTGCTGGCCTGTCAGTCCAGCTGTTCCGGAAAGAGAACATTTTCTTCTCACTCTATTTGGACAGCTGCGGGGATCGTGATGGTGAGAAGAGAAGAATGTCTAATCATTGAGGGTGGGAGAGGGCAGGGGACAGGGCCCCAGAGCCTTGGAGGGGCGTGGGCTAAGGGTCAGGAGAGCCTGGATCTGGGGGGAAGGTTGAGCTGCAAGGGGTCTTGGGCCAGCCCAGGGGTGAGGAGGGGCTCCAGGGAAAGGCTGCAGTTAGTCTGTCCCTCCTGAACTTGACCAAGAAGGGTGGCCAGGAACGGTTCTGGGGCCAGGACTCGGGGTCTGGAGTGGAGAGAATAGAAGCCAAAGGGCAAGGGGAGAGAATGGTTCCTTTACACATGGAATCTGTCCAACCACAGGGTGGGGCTAAGGACTGCCTGCCCGGGCCCAACAAGAAACTTGACCTGGCTTCATTCTCAGACGGGACCCAAAGCCCCCTCCTCAGCCGGTCCCGGAATGGTATGTAGGGTACAAGGAGAGGAAGACGAAGCATCAACAGGGCCAAGGAGACTTGGAAATCTAGCCCCTTCCCACCCCAAGTGAGCAGGAAGTAGAACTGTGGGGTCAAGACAAACACTGGCTCTTCTTCCTTCATCCCCCACGGTTTCTCTCTCACTCCCCTCCCCTCCCGTCCCGGTCCCTGTCCCACTTCCAGGCATCCCATCCTGGTGTCTCCCTGTCCCCATCTCCACCTCCTCCTGCCCTGCCTCCCCCCACCCCCATCCCCCGGTTATGTAAGGGGCCCGGGAGCTCACAGAGCGAGCTTTGTTGTCAAACCAAATCCATACGGAGCCGGAATCGGCCAATGCAGCTGCTCCCCATTTCCTTCGCCTTGGCAGCATGGAGGAGCCGGGCAGGAAGCCCCTTACATGCCTCTGTCACGGGAGTCTGGGGGCAAACCCTGGTTCCCGGGCAGCCGAATGGGTGGCCAGGGAGCAGTCACCACTGCACAGGACCACAGCAGGGGCCAGTGGGCCCCGAGGCCAGAACAGAGCCACAGTGCCCAGCCAGGGTCTCAAGGACACGGAGAGCAGGCTGCCAGCGATGGGGAGGGGTGGGCCCGCACAAGTGCACCCCGGGGCCTCACTATCTCCCCTGCAACCATTGCACACACGCATCCTGACACTTATGTAGCTGCAAGTGGTGCACACACAAAAACACGCTTTGAGGCAAGCACTTGGATGGCTGTGTGCTCACCTGGAAGGGGTCTGAGCAGAAACCTCCTCTCTGCTCGGGCCAGCTCCCTCCATCCTAGCAGGTACCTCTAGAGGAAAGAACTCAGGCTCTGCAGAGAGGAGAAGGCAGAAGTCAGGGGCAAGGAAGCTCAGCCAGCAGCCCTTTCCTGGAGACGCTCATACGCCAGGACGAGGGCCCACCTACCTGCCCAGGAAGAGGCCCAAGGAAGTCAGTGAGGCTCGGGGAGCTGAGCTGAGGAACACAGGGTACTGATTTGGGAGGCGAAGTCCCTTCACCAAACCCAAATGTCGGAAGAGTCATCTGAGCTTGAAAACGTCCACACTGCCAGTACCAGGAGGAGCTGCTGCTGCCTCCTTCTGTGGGCTCCCAACAAAGGAAGGCTCACCCAAGTCCCCGGCGTCCCACCCACCCTCAAAGTCCAGCTGCCACTGTCGAGACATCTTGGATGCAACGGCCTGGAGATGGGGGCGAGACCAGAGGGGCAAGGGGATAAGAAGAAAAAGAGGAGGCAGAAAATGAGGGAAGAGGTACAACCAAAGAAAGAGGTGAGGCTCTAGAGGAGGAAAAGGGATGGAAGGCAGAAAAGGATGGACCAAAGAGGGGAAAAGAAGGAGAAGGGGGGTAGGAAGTCTGGAAACAAGGACCCATACAGCCTGCCTGGACCGTCTCCATCCCCTCGACCACCTCTATCAACACACCCCTGGAGGGGGCCGTGCCTGCCCACCTCCCCTCTCACCAGTGCAGGGGGAGCAGGCAGAGCGTGCATTTCCAGACTCATCAGAGCCCACGCAGCATGCGGGGTCCACGCCCTCCCAGGGGGTTTCACATCCCAGAGCTTTGGGTCCTGGAGGACAGGCTGAAGGCCATCAGGATTTCAGAGTGATATGGTGGCTGGGGGTGGGATGGAGGGACAGAGAGAACCAAGGTCACTCCTGCGGCTTCTCCGTGACCTTGAACAAGTCATCTGCCTTTTCTGAGTCTCAGTTTCCTCATTTGCAAAAAGAAACATTTACGTAGCCACTCCTGTGTGCTGGGGACCTCAGGTGCTGGGGACCCCGGGACCGGATGGGTCCTGCCCCAAACCTCTGAGGTCTCTCCCAGTGTCCAAGGGGGGTGGGGCAGGGACTTGTGCCATGATCAGCAGATGTGCTGGCCTGCACCCAATAAAGGGAGAGACGTGTCCGAGCTCACACAGCTGGCCAGTGGGCAGGCAGCAAAGGCCCATGTCCAGGGGCGGCCGGGAAGTAGACGTTCTTCAGTCTCTGGACCCCACCCTGGGATCACAGAAAACACGCCAGCCTGGCCCCCCACTAGGATGTTATCTTTAGTGTTAGTCATTTAAGAAGTGTTAATTCCTCAAAGGAGGAAGCCTTTGTCAGCGTGCCCCGCCCCAGGCTATGTGGGGGAGTAGGGGCTGAGAGGAGCACTGCCTCCCCCCTGCCCACGCCCCCCTCCATGTCACAGGCCTGGGGGGCTCAGGAGGAGACGGTGTCCTGGATGGAGGTTGAAGGACACCTGCAACTTAGGAAGGGGGTCATAAATGGCATCCAAGCCACAGGGGTGGGGGTGGGGATGTGTGTGTCTGAGGAATGAGGTGGCGACAATCCATGTGGCAGGTCACTGAGAACAGGAGCCAAAATGGGGGTTTCTAAAAAAAAAAAAAAAAATTTTTTTTTTAAAGCCAGGAAATCCTCTGTTCCAGTTTTAAATAAAGTTTTAAATAGAAACCCAATATCTAAAAGGAATGAAAGTGCAGTTTTTCGGGTAGAAGCGAGACTGGGGGAGGGGGTAGTGTGAGGGGGCAATCCCTCAGGGGCGCCCTGCCTGGACCCCGAAAAAGAAAGAAGGAGAGGACTTATGTCAGCAGGGAGTTCGGGCAGGACCACAATTCACAGGGACGGGAAGGTCGGGCGGGGGAGGAGTGACAGGTGCAGAAATTTAAGCGGCTGTTCCCGGGGTGGGTGGGATGGGGACACGCCCACTTCAGGGGCAGCCGCCTGCCTGCCTCTCTGGTGCCTGGAGGGATCTGAACAGAGACCCTGGAGCCAAGCAGCTCGCCTGTCAAAAGAGGGACTCTTCTCTCCTTGCCCTACAAAAAGGAGGGACACAGTGAAGACAAAGCTAGAAAACCAGAGTTCCATTTACTGTTCACTCATCAAACAAGGGTTTATTTGAGCACTGATTATTTGTTTCTTAAGAAAACAGCAGCGAACAAGACAGACAGGTTCCTGGAGTTTACATGACCAGAGAATCCTAAATTCTCAGGGAAGAAAACACCCCAAAGGCTTTCAAACCCGTTCTGGACCCCACCATGAACCCATGCTCCCAGCCAATGCCTGGCCCTCTGCCCAGGCCATCGAGGTCACTGGTCACTGGTGTCCCACAGGCTCCTAGATCTCCAGCTGGCCCCACTGTGGACCCCCACCCAGCCTATGCAGCGTCTCAGGAAGGGAGTTTCTAGTACATTCATTGCACTGTTAGAATGTGCATTTGATTTTCTATCTGGCCAACATACGTCACCCTGAAGCTTCATCTCTCTGGTTCTGAGTCAATTCCTTGGGACAAACAGAACAAGGCTGATCCGCCTTCACATGCCCTACAGCTCCCGGACCCCTCGGCCTCCACAGCCAGGCCCCAGCCTGGGCAGTGGGTTCCCAGGGCAGGCACTCGTAGCCCCCACTCTCCTCCTGCGGGGCCCCTCAGTGCAGTTGGCTAATCTGAGGCCGGGGCTTCCCTCCGGAGCTGAGCAACTTCTAAGGGAGCCAAATGGGGGGTTCCAAAGAGGACAGCTGTTGTTGCTGGGCCTCTGTGGTGGGCAGGTGGGACACCTACCCCAGTCCGACAGTGCTGGTCTGAGAACGGGGTCTTGGAAGGGGGCCTCTCAGGGGTCTTGCAGTAGACCGCCCTGGGAAGGTGGTCCTGCCTGGGGAGACGGGGGAAGGTGGGGTGCTGGAGGGGCCACCTGGGTCCCGTCCTGAGCTCAGACCTGGGCAGTTCCTCCCTGGGCCCACGTGTCTCAGCGGATGCCCGAGGCCTTGCAGCCATGTGGGCGGCAGCCTAGGAGCCGCGTTTCCAAAAGAATAAGAGCTGGCGGGCGGGCCAGATGGAAGCAATTAGGCGGACTGGTGGGCAAGCGGGAGAGGGAGGGGGGCTGGGAGGGGACGGCAAGGGGAGGGGAAGGAGGGAAGGAGGGAAGAAGGGAAGGAGGAAGGGAGAAGGAGGGAAGGGGGAAAGGGGAAGGGAAGGAGGGAGGAAAAGAAGGGGGGAAGGGGAAGGAGAGAAGGCAGGAATGGGAAAAGAAGGAAGGGAGGAAGAAGGGAAGGGCGGAAGGAGGAGGGAGCTCTGCCCGACTGGAAGAGGGCTAAAAACCAGCTGCCTGAACTCAGGGGACACACGCTCCAAGACATGCATGAGGATTTGAGGATTTGGGGTTCAGGGCAGTGGAAAGAGCTCGGGGCTTGGCATCAGGAGGCCGGGGTTTGGGATCGGGTTCCACCCTGTCACCAACACACTATGACCTTGAACAACTCCCTTCCCACTTCTAAGCCTCGGTTCCTTCTTTAAAAACATGCCGGATGGGATAGGAATAAAACGAGCCTTGAGGGGAGCAGCCGGGAATGGGGTTTAAAAGCACAGGTTTTGGACACCTTCCTAACGGTGTGACATTGGGAAAGGAGCTCTCTCTCCTAGCCGGGTTAATAATGGGCTGGTGTGAGGCTCACAGGAGGCAATGTAAATAAGTGGAGGCTTTTCTTGAGTTTATTGGGCCTGGCTTTTATGGCAGGCTTGATAAATTTTATCTGTCAAGGGCCTTTGTGTTCTGAGGGCAGGTCCCAGGAGCCTCCCATCCCGGGGGAGTCAGAAACACAGTATGTGGGCCCAGCAGCCTCCCAAGCAGGTCCCTGTCCTCTTCCTAGCTGCCTGCCCCCCCCACACACACACCTTCCCCAAACCGGAAAGCAAGATCCTGAGCCCCCGACCTAAGCAGGTTTTGGAGTGAAGCTGCAGGCAGGAGGAGGGGAGACGCTACAACTACAGCTTCCTTGGGGCTTGTGCAGCTGGGCCTTCCTTACCCCCAAGGCCCGGGTGGGAAACTGAGGTCCTGGCCAGTGCACGCCTTCCCACAGCCCTGGGAGCAGAACCCAGGGCTGCAGAATCCAGAGCAACCAAGGTAGTCACTCTGTGTGGAGGGGGGAGGAAGGCTGGGGAAGGGGCAGAGATGGGGCCTTGGAATGGCTACAGGTCTCCTGGCCCCAGGCAAGGGTCCAAGGTCAAAGATAACCTGTCGGCCCCCACATGACCCTCCTCCTGCCGCTCCTCAGCCTAAAAAGCAACCAAGCCAACGCAGTCCCTTGGCAGACCCCCCACTGGCCTGGGGGCACCTGGCCTAGATCCCAGGCATCATATGCTGCTACATTTGGCCACTTCCCCTATGGCTACAGTAAGGCTTCCACACGCCTCCCTCTCCCTCAGCCCTGGGAAGGTGGTAGGGGTCTGATTCGGAGGCCCAGGAGAGCCCAGGAGCATCTCTGGCAAGGGGGCGATGAAGGACAGACGGGAGCTAAGGACTGCAGTCACCAATACACCCCCTCCCCATTTTCTCACGGAAACCAAGAGCTCAGGACTCCAAGGACTAGGGGAAGAAGCAGCGGCTACACCCCCCGTAGCAGCTCGCCCCAGAAGCAGCTACCCACAGGCACAGAGCAGAGTGAGGAGTGAGGAGGCAGCCCTCACTACCTGCCTGCCCTGTTTTCCAGCGCCCAGGCTCTGTCTCCGAGGGGCCGGGAGCTCCACCCGCAGGCCTGGACCTCGGGGACATTCTAGGACGCCGACCTGGGGGGCCCTTTTTGTTGAATGGAGCTGTGGGTCCTCAGTTGTGAAGAGCTGTGCTCTTCTCATAGTCGGCCCAGAGCCTGGAACCTCCCTGTACTATGTTGAGGCAGATTCGCCCCTTTCCTGCCATGGGCGGTGCAAACCTTTGAGCCACTCTGTGAAGGGGTGGGGGGCTGTAGAGCCTCACCAGGGCAGCCTCTCTGAGGAGAGATGCAGGGAGGCCCTGGGTGGCCCCTCAAGGCGAGGGCAGGCACCACAGCCTTTGTTGCAATTCCCATGGTTCTACACAGACACCTGGCTTGGAGGAGTGTGCAAAGGCTGAGAGGGTGGGGGGCCAAGGTACTCTATTTCTGAGGAGTGGGCAGGGAAGGGAGTTAGGGGTGGGGTGAGGTGGGGAGGGAGGCAGCCAGAAGGCGCCACAGACCTCCTCAGCCTGGGCTGTCCACTCACAGGGAAGAGGGGCCCTGCTGGCTCTGGAGAGCAGCCCACGCGGCCCAAAGTCCAGGCAGGTGGCTCTTCATTTACTTTTCTAGTTACTTTCCATCTGTACACCCCCCCAACTCATCAACTGTGGAGTCCCCTGTCACCCCTCTCCACGGCCTCGCGTCTTTGTGGAGCCCAGCACCCAGTGAAATCTAAGATCTCCCACCCGGCATGGTGGTGCAGAGGGAGAAGTACCCAGAGCCCTCTGGGAGGGCAGCGGGAGCAGGGCAGGAACTGGCTGGAGAGACCTGGGCCCCCTGGGCTTGGGCACGGGGTGCTCCCAGACCTGCTCCCTACAAAGCTACAGAGTCCCAGAAGTTAATTTCTAGGCCCCAAACAGTTGGCGCCTCCCTGGCACCCTCTGAGAGTAAGAGCGTGGGAGAAATATTAATAATAGGAAACACTTACATAGCTCTTACTCTGTGCGGGCACCCTTCAAAAGCACTTAACACAGATCAACTCGTTTAAAATCTCCCTGGCAGATGCCAGTGCCAGAGCCTGGAGACAGGCCGGCGGGTGGTGGTGGTAGGGTCTCCGCAGGGATGGGTCCTGGGCAGCTCCAGGGAGATTATCACTGGTCTGTGCCTCTTGTGACAATTCAGCCAGTGCCAGGCCCGTTCCCAAGGTTCCCCAAAGAACAAGAGTCTGCCTGAATTTGGCTTCCACATGGTGCCTCCCTCCAAGGCAGAGAGAAGCCTGAGGGGGTAGCACCCTGTGGGTGGCCAAGAGGTCAGACGGGGCACTGCTGGGCACCCCCACACTGCCTATACCCCCAGCCTTCTGGCAGCAGCCCCCAAGCCAGGCCCTCAGGGGAAGCAAGCAGCCCTAGATCAGGCCACTGGCTGCCAAGACGAGCCTCCCCCAAGGACTGGGAATGGAGGGGGCAGAGCTGGCAGACTTGCTGAAAGCTCCGGGCAGGCCGGGAGGTCCCTGACAGCAGGGCCTCAGTGGGAGGCAGCCAGAGCACACAGCTAGGCCCGAGACTCCCTGGGCTGTAGCCCACAATGGCCCCAGCCCCAACGCTCCCCACGGCCCACTATGCAGGTAGCTCCAAAGCAGTGGCCTAGCCCAAAGCCCCCCACCACGTGGCCCCCAGCTTTGGCTCTGCGCAGCGACTGGTGACTCCTGGACACAGATGGACCAGGCAAAGCCTGTCACCTCCTGCAAAGCCAGCCCACATCTCCGAGACTTGACCTGGGGAGTCTTGGGAGAAACCAGCGCTCAGAGGATGCCCTGGCGCAGGGATGGGGGCTAGAAACTTTCCGGAGAAGAGGACCGTCCTGCAGGCTCACTCCAAGGAAGCGACGGGAATCGGGCTTCCCGCTCAAATCTGGTCCAGAGAAAGGGACCCCGGGAGCCGGCTGCCCCCGGCGGCGGCCGCCCCAGCGCGCCCCCGACCCCGCGCCGCGCCCACGTGCTGGGTCCGGGCCCCCTCCGCGGCTGCGGGAGAGCCGCGGCGCCAGCTGGGGCCGGTGGCCCGGGTCCCCGCGGCGCTCCCCGCCCGCGGCCCCCCGGGGACCCGCCGCCGCGTACTCACCCTGGCGGGTGGAGCGGGGCGGGGCGGCCGGCTCCGCGCGCGGCTCGGATCCGCTAGGCGCGGGCTGGCGGCGCAGCGCTGGCGGGACGGCTCGCTCCGCCCGTCCCTGTCCCGGCGCGGGGCCGGCGGGGAGCTGGCGAGGCCGCCCGCAGGGGGGCGGGGGCGGCCTGCGGGGCGGGCCGGGGCGGGGCCGGGGTGGCCGGCGCGTGCGCAAACGGCCCCGGGGCCGATCCGGCAGGCGGCGGGAGGAGGGGGAGGAGGGAAGGAGGAGAGAGGGGAGGAGGGAAGGAGGAGGGAGGGGAGGAGGAAGAAGGCCGGGGCGGATGCCCGCCGCCTGCCAGAGCTGGCGTGGAAGCCTCCGAGGCCGCGGGAAGGGGCCGGCGCGGGGACCCGAACGACGAGGCCGGATGGGGCAAGGGCAAGGCCAGGGCAGGCGCTGCCTGTGAGTGGCGGCGCCGGGAGGGATCTGCCCTGCGCAGCCTCCGCACCCCTCCCGGAAACAATGAGACCCAAAGCGAAGGTTCGCTGCTTTCCCACGCGGTGAGCCGTGTCCTTCCCTCATGGAGGAAATCGAGGCACGGAAGGGAGTGGGGCTCCTTGTTCCGGGGGCCCATGCTTCACCTCCCCACCCCCACCCCCACACACACCGAGGCCTGCGGGCTAGGTGCCCAGGACCCAGATTTGGGCTTTCGGCTGCCCCAGTGAATTGGCAGCTCCCAAGCTGCGCCCTCTGCCACGGTCACTTGCAGACCGTATCTTGGTCTTTAGACAGCTTCTCAGTTTCCGTTCCCTACTGGAGGCGCCAGGCATCCTGTCTCGAGGAGAAAACCCCATCAGGCCCCTGACCCTCGGCCTGAGCATCTCCAGCCAGACCTGGGAACTCCCAGGCCCAAGGAGAACAGCCCAGAGGTCAGCGTGGCGCACCCCCCATCCCCCAGTGCCAGCTGTGTTCACAGTCCCAAAGACGCATGGTTTCATAGATCAGCAGTATTTCCTGAGAGCCTTGTGTGAACAGCCTGCTGCTGGGGCCAAAAATAACTCCACAGAAAGTGTAATGCAGTCCCTGTCCCCAAGAAGCTTACCATCCAGCTGCAGAGAAAGGTTCACAATGGACGCCACTCAAGAATAAGGCAGGACAGGATATGACTAAGTGCAAGGTAACCAGCAGTTATCGCTAAGTGCAGTGGGTAACTGACAGTCAGTGCAAAGGGGCTTCAGAGAAGTGCCAGCTCAAAGACAGCTCCAGCTGAAGCTGGAGGGCTTATCTGTTGAGAACAGATAACTCAGAAAGCTCTGCTCACTGGAGCAAAGTGGAGAAGACTTGCTGGTAAAGAGAGCCAGCCACCTGAGTTCTTCCACAGGTGACTCTGTTCAGTCCTAGATCATACCTTGGATAGGCAGAAGTTTGTTTTCATTTCACTAATGTCTAACAATTATGTTTGAATGGTGCCTTTGACTGTCATTCAAGCATTTGTTCAACAAATATTTATTGAATATTAGCTCCGGATCTGGAACCAAGCCGGGTAGAAAGGACAAGAGCACCATGTCTAAGGCCCTGCCTGGAGTAGATCAAGAGGAAGAATAGCCTCCCTGTTTTACAGAGGAGAAAACTGTGACCCAAAGAGAGTAAGCAACTGCCATGACAGGCGAGGCTGGCAGAGCAGAATGGGAACCAGCCCAGCCTCTAACCTTTGCTAACCAGATCTCAACCCAGTTTGCAATTCTTGCTAGATTGATGAACCATAAAAACTTCACTCTCCAAAAAAAAAAAAAAAAAAAAAAA
>JAQZBX010025133.1:0-12856 GCA_029593785.1 Cabassous unicinctus | reverse complement strand
GCTATGATTATCCAGGTGGAATCTCTCTTCTAACCCATCACCTGTATTCAGGGCTCTCCCTCCCCTCTCACTTCCCCAGCCTAGCCCAGGCCTGGTTACTGGGCACCCAGAAGCTCACTGCAATTCTCATCTCCTACTCTTAGGTCACCAAGTGTTTGCTCAGGATCTTTTCCCTCCAGTTTCTTAAAACTCAGGTGCTTAGCTAGCTGCCTAGAAGTTGCATCATTGTGGGAGGGCAGGAGGGAGGCTTTTTGATGCCAGATACTGAGTTCTAGAGCTGTCTAGAGCCCCTCGCAGCCCCATCGCACTCCTTTGGCCCATCCCTAAGACAGGAAGTTACTCAGCAAGAGGCAGGGTGGTGGGGCAGGTGGGGTTTTGGCACATGGAGACCGTTTTCCTTGGAGGCTAGGTGTGCCAAAGGCATGCCGAGACCACCCGAGGAACAAAAGACCCAACACCCAGGCTCCTTTCAAGCCTCGTTGCCTCCATTCCCATTTCCTCTATCTCTCTGTACCTCTCCATTTCTTTCTCCTTTGATGGAAGTGGCAGGACACTTCTCTGCTGGGACAACCTGAGGTGTCTCAGAGGCAGAGGAGAGAGGAGCGTGGGAGGGGCAGGTGGACATAGAGCTGGGGAGCCCCGGCCCCACGTGTCTCCTCCACTGGCAGGAGCCACTTGACACACGTGCCGTGTGACACGTTTGCATCCTGCCCACCAGGAGGAGGGAACAGCAAGATGCCGTTTGAGGAAGAAATAAACTCAATCCAGCATCTCTGACGCTTTTAAAAATAGCAACTCTGGGATGGTATTTCAGCGCCTATTTTTATCAGATTTCTATGGTTGGACCACGGACCTGAGCTGTTCCCAGGGTTCTCAATAGCAGGGGACATCACTGTTGTAGGTAGGCCAAGGCTAAATGCATTCCAGGAACCTTGAAGCTGGATGGGATCCCGGGAAGTCATTGCATGCAGCTCTGCCTGTTAGTTTAGGGTCACGAGCAATTAACCACAGTTTATGGCTTGACTTTTTTCCTTGAAATTTCTGGGTTGCTGTGCCTCCGCTGCATAGTCTAAGATTTCACAGCCCTTCTAAGTGAGAGGTTCTTTTTAATATCTAGCCTAACTATCCCTATTTATATCCTTTTATGGCCTCTCTGCAGTAGAAAAGTGTCAGCTGACATTTACTGAGCGGTTACTATGCCCCCGTGTTTTACAGCTATTCTCTTATTTAATCCTCGCAAAACCCCTCTGGAATAGGCACAACTATTACTCCCATTTTACATGCACTTACGCTAACTTGCCCAAGATCACACTTGCCTATGGTGCAGATTCCACGCCAGGACCACCAGACCACACTGCCTCCCAAGCAGAGGGAAAGGGACCCTATGAAATTTCCCCTTAGCCTTGGCTTTCCTTTCTTCAGCATGGTCCTGAAGGGAAGACTGGCTCATGGTCTAATTGGATGTGTGCGCCCCAGTGCTAGAAGCTGTACAAGCACCTCCTGCTGCCACTCCCTGCCTTAACGCTAAGCTCCAGCCCTACTGGTTTCCCTGACTTTGGGGCCTTTGTTGGACTTGCCATTTGGCTAACTTGGAAGGCTTAACCTCCCTCTAGGAGAGGTTCAGAAAGCAAGCCCCCTCTTCTCATCACTTTTGTAATTACTTTGTAATTAATGTCTACATTTATTTCTCATTAAATTATAAGCTACATGTGAGCTCTTTCTCCAGGGTCTTGCTTAAAAATAAAAAAATAAAAAGGCAGGGCAAATGTTCAAAATGTGCTTATTAGATTGAATCAAAATTGAAACACTTTAAAACAGATTCAGTCCCTGCTTATTCTCTAACTGGTTAAAACTTGGTAACTTCAAGTTTATATTATTTCAATAAAAATAGTAATAATGGAAGAACAAACTTAGAGTTGCCAACATTTATTTTGCTGAGTGAGGATACTTTTAAACACAACTACCATAAATTACTGCCATCTTCTTATACAAGCAGGAACATCTTAACAGTATACATGGGAAGCGGGTGTGGCTCAGTGGATGGAGCCCCCATTTACCATATGGGAGGCCCGGGTTCGCGTCCCGAGGCCTCCTTGTGAGGCACACCGGCCTGAGCGGTGCGGTGGGCTGATGCAGCAACCTCACGGCAGGAAGCGGGTGTGGCGCAATGGATAGAGCACCTGTTTACCATATGAGAGGCCCCGGGTTCGCTTCCCGGCGCCTCCTTGTGAAGGCAGGCAGGCTCGCGCTGCGTGGGCTGATGCGGCAAGACCTCACAGCAAGGGGGAGATAGGCGGACACAGAGAGGACACACAGCGAATGGACACAGCAGCACAAGCAGCAAGGGGGGGGATAAATAAAAATAAATAAATAAATAAAGTATACATACACATTCAGAATAAAGAGTGCTTTCTGAGAACCAATAGTTAGCGAATCTACCTCAACGTATTCAGAAATAAAAACAGATAAATTGTTTTGGATCTGGAACTATTACAGCAGAACCATTTTCAAATATTACTCTCTATGTAATTGTTTCTTGACTTGTTTCTCAATTTGAGGATCTGTATTCAACAGGAACACCCAAAGAGGGGCTTGCCTGGCCAGCTCATTCTCATATGCTGTTCTTGTTTCATGAAGGATTGTTGATGATGCAGGACACTCAGCAGTTTTGCTTGATTAGGAACCTTTTGGGCAAACTGAGAGAAGCCAAGAATAGCAGTCATGCCTCAACTGCTTCTTTCCTTCTCCATTCAAGCCAGGAGGATTAGGCCAAGTGTTAGGGTTGTAGGCCAGTGATGGAGCATCTGGGACTTACCTGGGAAGGGTGGCATCGGCCACGGCACGAACAGAGCAGGGACAGGGGCATAACACTGATGGCACCCCACTGGACACATTAGTAACTTGGTCTGGCATGAAGGACATATGTATCACATTGCCAGGAAAGGGGCTGGCATTTGGTATCAAAGTAGGGCTATGAGAACTTGTGTCTTGCTTGGGAAGCTTTCTCTGGGGAGCTAGGATGTTGGTTGGGTGCTAGGAGGAGGAAAGGATAAGGTAGAGAGGGATGGCTATGATTCTGCACCCCCTGGACTTAGATCCAGGAGCCCTCGATTTGCAGGTGAAAGCCCTTGGGTGGTGGCAGGAGCCCATTTGGAGCCTCTGACCTCTGACAACAGGTTTTAGAACTCCTGGAAACGCCCGGGAGTGGAGTGTCTGGCCAGAAAGCTTGGGCCTTCATGACCTGCTCCGGAAAGCCACTGGTCCTAGACTCAGTCAGTTCCCTGCAACTCTTCAAGAGTCCCAGGATTCAGGGAAGATGGAGTTGCAGTGAGGGAACCATTTTTGGTAGCCACCAAGGCAGACAGACCTCAGACAGAGTCAACGGGACCCATTTCATGGCACATCCCACATCTGACCAACTGTTTCCTGGACTGAGAGCAAATATTCTTGTGGGCAGTGACAACAGCCACTGCTGGGGGCAGAAGGCAGAAATCCTGAGGCATTTTCCCAGAGCAGTTTCCAGCTGGCAGGGTTGCTCCCTGGCTTGTTGTCCAGTGTCACTGGGTCTTCATTTCTCCCACTCCAGTTGCTGAGGGAGAGAACTGACCCTTTTCCCTCTGAAAACCCTGCTGGTCCTGACACGTAAACTCCATGTCTCAGCACCACTAGAGAGCAAAGTTAGGCTTCTCCTCTAGAACAGCCCCTACTGACCATTTCATCAAACGCTCTCCTGCCTGCCCCACTGAACTATGCTTCTGGAAGGTACAGGTTGACAAGGTCTTATTGATTTTGTGTTTCCATCATCTTGGCCCATGGAAGATGGTCAGTAGATGGATGGATGGATGGTGAATAAACTGTGAGGAGGGAGGAGAGAAAGCACAGTGATTGCCCCATGGGGACATAGGAGACTCGGGAGTCACAGCAAAGAGAAAACAGGGAGTCAGTACTGGAAGGCAGGGCTCCCTTCACAGGGTGTGGTTCCAGGGAGAGACCTGGCACCCTGGAAGGCTTGCTGCCTCCCCTGGGGGCAGCCACTTCTGTCTTTCTTCTGATTCACCATTGGCTACCTGCTTTGTCTTTTTCAAACATTCACCCTGTGTGAAGCCAGATGAGAGTCCCATTGATAGAACTTGGGCTGTATGATGGCTTGACGCTGTATGGACCCCAGGGAAGAATGTTCTTAAAGTTAACCCATTACTGTGGGTGTAAAGCTATATAAATAGGGCCTTTTGATTAGGTTACTTCAGTTAAGGTGTGGCCCAGGGTGGGTCTCAATCCTCTTACTGGAGTCCTTTATAAAAGAATGAAATTCAGACAGATAGAAAGCCATGGAAGCAAGAAGCTGAAAACAAAACCCTGAGAAGAGAGAACCCAGTGGATGCTGCCATGTGCCTTGCTATGTCACAGAGGAGTCCAGGATCACCAGCAGCTGGTCTTTGGGAAGAAAGCATCGCCTGATGTTGCCTTAATTTGGACATTTTTCTCAGCCTTGAAACTGTTAAGCGTGTAAGTTAATAGATTCCCATTGTTAGAAGCTAACACAACTAGTTTGCTAGCTTCAGCAAAATTAGAATAGTCTGACAAGGGAGGATGTTCCCAGGATTGGTCCTTCCACTCTGCGAGAAGGGATCTTGCTGGGATAGTGTCCTTTCTGCTCCTTTTCCCAGCTTCATGTAACTTCATGGCAGTTCAGAAGAGGTCTACTCCTCAGACTTTGTTAGGGGTTGAATCAGGCCCTCCACAAAAGACATGTTCAAAGTCCTAATGCCAGGTCCTGTGGATGTGAACAGCTTTTGTAAATAGGCCCTTTGAAGATGTGATTAGCTAAGGTGTGGCCCTACTGAATGAGGGTGGGCCAAAATCCAATATGGTGGAAGTCCTTATAAGCAAAGGAAATTGGACACAGAAATGGAAACCAGAGGAGGAGACAGAAAGAGACAGCTCGCCACGAGATGGAGGTAGAGAATGAGCCACCACCAGCACACTACAGACTTTGGAGAAAACACAGCCTGCTGATACCTTGATGTTGGACTTCTAGCCTCCAAAACTGTAAGCCAATAAGTTCCTGTTGTTTAAGCCAACCCATCCTGTGGATTTGTCATAGCAGCGCTGGCAAACTCAGACAGTCCTCACCACTTTTATTTTTCTTGAACACTGGGAAAGACAAGCCTCTGCCTAAGACCTGGAAAATGTTTTCACCTCATGGGCATCTGGCATCTGCTGCTAGCATCTCCAGGAGAAACATGGCCACCTGGCAGGAGCTGAAGCTGTCCCATCCCAATCCTGCAGCTCCGTCAACTCACCCAGCTGCCTTTCAGTCTCCTCGCACGCAAAGCCTATTCTAATTAGCTCCTCTAGGCAGGCAGCCCCAGCCAGGAACCTGGGGTGTGTCACTGGGCTGAGGACTGCTGAATTGCCAGAAATGCACTTTATATGTCTTTGTAGGATAATCATTTATACCAGACTCTCATGCGTAACTGTTTTCAGACTAGCTTCACATGCATTGTCTTTTATTCTTACTTTAAACAGTTTGTCTGCCTTTCCCACTAGACTGACAGCCCCTGGAGGGCAGGGTTTTTGTTTTAGCCATCTCTGTACTGCAGCACCTGGCGAGCTGTCTTGCTCCAGAGTCAATCAGTAAGTCAAAGTCTAGGGTAAAGCAACATTATAATACTTTACATTTACAAAGCAGACTATTCTATGGGACCCTCAACCTATAAGACATAAGCTCCTCTTTACAGATGAAGCAGCAGGCTCAGGATGCCTTGTGTCTTATCTGAGGTTATGGGGCCACCATCAGCTCCAGGAAAGAGAGGCTTTAGGCCATTTATTCATCATTTTCCCTATTCTAGGGAGTGCCTGGCTCTCAGAAAGCACTTAAAAAAACATTTGATGGGTGGGTGAATGAATGAATAAATGAATGGGCTTGAATCTGAATCCAGGGCTCCTGGTTATAAGTCCAGGGGGTGCAGAATCATAGCTACCTCTCTCTGCCTTATGCTTTCCTCCTCCTATCACTTAGCAGCACCCAACATCCTAGCTCCACAAGCAAGACACAAGTTATCATAGCCTAACCTGATACCAAATACGAGCCCCTCTCTGGCAGTGGTACATTTGTCCTTTGTGCTAGACAAAATTACTGACGTGTTCAGTGGGGTGCCATCAACATGCCTTTGTTCTGTGAGCACCTGTGGCCAATGCCAGCCTTCCCAGATGAACTCCGGATGGCTACCTAACAGGCTGTCAGCCTGTGACAATGACATCCCTTTCCAGCCTGCACATTCTACAAATGGAGACCTGTGATGCTGAGCAGGGGCCTTGAACCTGAGCCCCTCAAAGCTTTTGTGTTCAAGTGCAGCCACGGCATTTTGCCCTTGCTGATGCACTGTTTTGTACTTGATCTCCATGTGAGCCTGTTTTGTCTTCCTGCCTAGATAATAAACTCAAGGACAGGAACTTGCCTGCCAAATAACTGGGCAGAGGCAGGCCTTTCGGGCTCACATCATCTGATTCCTATTAAAATCCTCCCACTTCCAGGCATCAATCCTCTGTCCCTGTTAACAAGAAGTTTATCAACAGGGTTGATGCAGAAACGGGGAGATGTGACTTTGATGCTGGGAAAGGGAAAGAGGAACAGTCATCAAAAAAACTCTGTAGATTAATTCCAGAGAAAGGTCTTGTAATTGGTGGTTTGGGGGAACTTCCGGACATGCAGAGCTAGAAAATTACAGGGAAGGTACAGAAAATGGGAAGAAGGAAGAGCAACATGGGAGCAGAACAGGAAGTGCAGGCAGGGAGAGGCACCGTCATATTAGGGACAAGGGAACTGACCCACGATGGTAAGCACAGGGACTCTGAGGAAGCCTCTGGAACCTTCCAGAGCAGCTCCTACACGTCAGCAAAGCCTCCCCTGCTCCAGGAAGTCTCTCCCCCGGGTCCGCCTCCACCATTCACCTCCCCGGCCATGAAGTCAGTCTACACCCAAAGGACCCAAAGCTTTATTCACAAACTAGGAATAAGCCAGGACACATTGAAAAATATTCCACTTAGTGATAAAAATGCGCCCCCCACTCCCTCCCGAAGTCCCCACCTCTCTGTGATCTCCTGACAGTGCTCGAGTAGCCTCAGCTTTTTTGGGCCTCCTGCAGCAGCTTGAGCAGTGGGTCGTCGGCCCTGAGGGCAAAGGTGAGGCTGCACCGCTGGTAGTGCTTTGGGTCATACTCTAGGTTTTCGATCACGTCGGCCAGCAGGTGAGCCCGCTCCACCCCCGAGCCAGGGGCCTCGAAGCCCAGGACGGTGAAGTGCACGTGCAGGTGGTAGTAGGAGGGCAGGTAGTGCAGGTACACACGGAGGCGGTCGCCCGGCACCTGGTAGCGCTGGAGGATGGTATCCTGAGGAAGGAGGGCAGGTAAGGGGAGAGTGGGTAGCCCGAGTGCACCAAGCCCTCCCGCCAGAACCCCCTGCTCCCTGAATCGCAACCTGCCCTTGGCCCACTGCTTGCTTCAGGCCCCTTAGAGATGTAAAGCTGAGGCTCTTCCCCCCAAGGGAAGCAGGCAGTGGTCTTATCAGGGTTCCCCCACACCAACTGCATGACACATATGCTTCTTGGATGGCTGCTGTTGGGAAGTTGGGGCATCCCGGCGTGGAAGGATGGTCCTGGATATCTGAGACCATGAGGACTGTCCTTCCCCCATGATTTATAAGGACCGAATAAGTCTCAATCTCTTTCTTAGTATACTCCAAGGTGGAGCTTGGAAATGATGGAGATGGAATGGGGCTGAGCCAAGAACTTGGAAAAAGTGAAAGAATGGCGGGGGGAGGTGTTCAGGGAGTAGGAAGAGCTGCTCTCAGACAGGATGGAGGTCTCAGCCAGATGCCTAGCAGAACAGGGAAGCCTTTACATCAGGGCTGCCTCCCTTTGCCCACCTCTACCTTGCTCAGGGGTAGATCTTTTTCAGGAGCCTCTACCTTGCTCAGGGGTAGATCTTTTTCAGGAGCCTCCGAGGCTTAGAATTAAAAGGAAGCTTGGATTTCCACTGTGGGCAAATCCCTGAGGAGGTAAGAGGTGAAGAGGAGAAGATGAGAGCTTCTGTCAGCACAGAAGACACCCCAGAATCGTCTCCACTGGGAGCTCACCCCAGGGATCTCTGCAGCGGGGTGAGACTGGGGCCAGGGCACCTAAAGGGCTTCCTGAGATAGATAAGCAGGGCTGGCCTGCCAGGGTTAGGCTGCCTGAGCTGCCAGGGCAGGTGAAAGTGTTGGCTCAGTGTCTGCCTGAGAGGAAGTCACCGTCTCTGCCAGCCATTGTATCCAGCGGCTAATGTTACATGATAGAAACAAGTCACATCCACAAAGATAAAAGGCAGCCAGCGGGAGGTGATGGTGATGTGGATAGGCGTGGGGTGGGGAGTGGTGGGAGAAAGTGGGCTAGGCCTAGGGAAGGTGTGGAAACTGGGGACCGGAGGGTAACAGGAAGCAGAATCCTGCCCAAGCCTTTCCTCCGCTTTACATTAAAGCCTCCGAGCAGCAAGGGCCAGGAGGACACACCTCTCCTCAGCAGGGCATCCCTGGACAGTAGGCCCTGGCAATAAAGGTAGTGTCTTCAAACATTCCAGAGGGGGAAATAGGATGGGCGCCAACGCTGGGAGTGCCGTTAGAAGGGATCCCACAGACACTGAGGTCAAGAGGGGCAAAGGGACCTGCCCAAGGTCACTCAGCTGGCTGGCTTCAAGTGTCAGGCCCAGGACCACAACCCACTGCCCAGGTGCTCTCCCCCACCCTCCCTCACTTCCTTCAGTTCAACAGGAGTCCCAGATGGAGGAGCCCGGATGGCAGGTGCTACAGAAGTCAGTCTCTGCCCTCGAGCTGGGTGCAGAGGCCAGGCACCCACATGCACACACACGCACACCAGGGCATGCATCCAAGGAGCACGCTGGACACGCCGGTTGTCGTGTGCGAGACAGGTGACCCCTGGGGTGAGAACCTAGAGAAGGGCAACAGCACCAAAAGCCCTGGGGAGGGGCTAGGACTTGTGGGCAGCATCTCTGGGGTGAGGGGAGTGTGGAAGGGCACCTGGAGCGGGGACCTGCGTGGGGAAGGAGCCAAGGGGAGAGGGAAGGCAGGGGCAGGTGCGCCAGAGGGCCAGGCAGGAGCAGACCACGCAGGGCCTTGGAGGCCAGTTTAGAGTCTCAAATTGGTCCCTGTGACTGGGATCCAGACAGAGGCCCCTTTCCTATGGTGGGCTTCTGGGAAGGGCGAGGAAACCGGCCCAGGGAACACACTGGAACCTTCATATAATTTCTCTGCTGCGGATGCTGCCGAGGCAACTCACCTGGCCCTCGCGGAGGATGTTCCTGAGCAGCGGCAGGTGCTCCGGAGTCAGATCACGAAGGGACTTGAGGCCCCGGCGATGGCAGATGGCAATCAGGTACAGATCGTCGAGCTGGCAGAGACAGGCAGAGAGGCCAGAGGGAGCACCAGGCTTGCCCGGGGTTCCCCACATCGGCCAGCAAGCGCCAAGCCCCAGAGACCCCCGGCAGGACCAATCCCCAGGCAGCATGGGCGCCCACATGCCCAGGATGGGTGGGCTGGTGTGAGGAACAGAACTTCTGTTCATCCTTCCTGCTAAAGGATGTCAGGGGGTGAGTACTTGTGGGATACCCACTATCCAGAGATGGGGCAGGAGACTCGAGGAGGAGCCAAGGACAGCTCTTTCCCTTAAGGAGTTTACAGTCTCATAGCACATCCATAAACACCACGACTCTAAGATATAAAGTGATCAAGGTGCAGCTGAAGTCCAGGAGGAGGCAGGAAGCATGACAGCTAGCCAGGGCAATCAAGGAAGGCATCTTGGAAGAGGAGGCGGGGGTGAGGGAACAGTGTAAGCGAAGGCTCAGAGGCAAGAAAGCACAGGTATGTAGGAGGGGAAAGGAAATGCTTGGATCTGTCTGGAATAGAAGGCACATGGGGTGGGGAGTGGAGAGGGACTAGAAGGATGGGAAGGGAGCCTGGGGCCATTCTGGCAATGGGCACCCCCAGAACAGTTGGCTTGTTTCTGGCTTCCCCCATCTCAGTGAACCCACAGGTGGCCCGTCCTGCTGTCCTTCCTCAAAACAGAGCCCAGCTGAAAACCTTGAGGTCCCAACAGTGCAAAGAATCAAAGTCAACAAAATCTTGAGCCAGGAATCAAATGAACTCTTCCTCTAGCCAAGAAAGCCCTCCCACCCTCTCCCTGCTCACCAATCCCTGGCCTGGCTGGGGTTATCACACTCCTATGCAAGGCTGGCCCCAGACATCAGGGCTCCAAGGGGCAAGGCCCGGGGAGAAGGCAGCTATACTTGGCCCCTAAGCCTGAGGCATTTCTGCCGTTAGGGGAGGGCCCTAGCTGACTGAGCTGCTAGATTCCACATGGAGATAATCTGGGGACCATGAGTCACCCAACCAAATGGCCAGGGGCCCTGATTTAAAAACAGAGGAGAAGATTTTCTATATGATTTGCTGGATATACAACTGTGTCACTGTCATCACACCACGGACGGTCTTCTCTGCCAGAGCTGGAAGAGTCTGGGATCTTTTCCCCAGAGCTGCTACATATGAGGTGTCCCTGGGGCATCTCCCAGCAGGTGGCTGAGCTGTGCCCACCCAGGCCTCGGTTTGGCCCATAGGTAACTTCTGGACCCTCCCTTCTAGTGGTCTGTGCCCAGGAAATTTACTCTCTCAGTAACGAGGGGTCCAAGGAAAGGCCAGGAACCTAAATGGTTTCAACTTGGTGGTGGCGGTGGTGGTGGTGGGGTAATGAGTGTATGTATTTTCAGCTGGTCCTACATGTCACCGTCATAGGACTCCCAAATAACAGCAGCATTTGCTTTCGATGATGTGTGCTGACAAATCCCAAATATGACATCGCATCACATGTCTCTGATCCACTGCCGTGTGCATCAGCTCCCAGGCTGGGAGAGGGAGTGAAAAGAAGCCCGTTCTTTGATATCAGACATGACCCGAGATTCTCCACAGGCAGCCAAAGGGCCCCCTGGGCCAGAGAAATTCTCTGGAAAACGCCAGGCGAGGGGCAGGCACGGGTCTCGGGCTCACATCCCATAAGGTGGCCAGCCTGCCCATTACTCTGGGGAGGCGGACTCCAAAAATCCAAAAAGGCCCAGGGCAGCAAAATCAAAATACCAGTTTCAAGCAAGGGGCAAGGCAGAGAAGGGCTGGAGCTCTGGAGAGCCCTCTCTCCATCTCTCCAGTGACTTTAAGGGACACTCTTCTCTGGTCTGAGAACTTTGAACAGATCAACTTAAAAATATATGAACTAAGAAAAAAAACATAAACACACAAAAATAAAAAATATATGAACTGAAAATGTGAGACTGTATATGTGCAAACATGTATCCTTCTATACACAACATCCTCTGGAAGGAGACAAAGAAACTAGCAACAGTTGTTTCTGGGGGAAGGGACTGGGGGAAGGGACGTGGAGGGACGTGGGGGAGGGAACATACTTTGGTACTATTTACATTATTACCAAGTGCAGGTATTAACTAGATCCAAAAAAATGAATGAATGAATGAGTGAAAGAGAGAGAAGGGAGGGAGGGAGGAGAAGGGAAGGGGAAGGGAAGGAGAGAGGGAAGGAGGGAAAAAGGAATGAAAAAGGGAAGGAAAAGGAAGAAATGAAAAAGCAAGAAAGAAAAGGTGATCCCTTAAGAAAACTGAAGAAGGGATGTTTATAATAGCCAGGGAAGTACAGTCTCTAGCAAAGAGGAGGCAGTTGATACTTGATAAATATTTGTTGGTTGGTTGTTGGTTGGATGGATGGATGAGACCATGGGGCTGGAGAAGAGGCAGGAGAGGAAAGGTGGCTGGGAAGGCTTCTCCATGCACATGCCAGTGCTCCTCTTTCTCCATCAGCCCTCCCTGGTCCAGGGACAAAGAATTAAAAGTCCAGGTGTGGCACATTGGACACGTTGCCTAATTCTAAGGGAGCTACTGATTTCAGTGTTCTGTTACAAGTCATGGATTTGAGAAGCTCAAGTATGGCACTACTAAGAGACAGGGAGCAATTGAGCAAAGGTTAATAACTACCGCCCCTAAGCTGCCACCAAGGAAAGGCTGACATTTCAGTCACTCGTTGGCAACCCCTGGCTTCCCTGAGAGTGAGGAGCTCAGCCATGTGCCTGGCATCCACTGGAGTTCCTGAAGTCTTTCCTGTGAGAGATTCAGGACTTCATGAAGGGAGATGCACAAGTCAACCTTTTGTTGTTCCTCCGTGACCCTCTGACCACAACCCTGCTGAAAATCACGAGCTCTTCTCTTCAAGGGTCTTGTGAGTCAGAAGTTCTTCCTGCCTCAACCTCCACCCCCTCCCATGACCCAGCCTGGAGCCCAGAACCCCCAGACACGTGACTGCATGGGGAGACAGAAGGGGTGGTGGAGGGGTGCAAAGCTGCCCAAGGGCATCGTCTCCAGCTGCTGCCAGCGTTCCTGATGCTGGTGCCACAGCTCAGCTCCCGCACCACCCCCTATAGGCCTGGAAGTGGGGTGGGTGGGGCCCAGCTACAGGGGGAGGGGGCGGGTGGAAGCAGGTGTTCTTTTCAGCCTCTCTCGTCTACAACATCCCACATGTGGAGGAGCCACCTCCTTTGATCTGGCTTGGCAGTGCTGCAACTTATGGAAACTCCCCGCAAAATCCCTACCACCCTATGAGCCCCATCCGGGAACTCTCATGAGCTCTTGTCAAGAGGCAGAGATAGGGAAGCGGGTGTGGCTCAATCGATAGAGCCCCCGTTTACCATATGGGAGGCCCCGGGTTCGCTTCCCTGGGCCTCCTTGTGAGGGCAGGCCGGCCTGCGCGGCGC
>JAQZBX010025132.1:0-29707 GCA_029593785.1 Cabassous unicinctus | reverse complement strand
CTTTTAAATTTTATTTTATTTATTTCTCCCTACCCCCTCCTTGTTTGCACTTGCTGTGCCTGTTCATCTTCCTTGTTTCTTTAGGAGGCACTGGGAACTGAACCTGGGACTTCTGATGACATAGGGAGGTGCCTAATCACTTGAGCCACCTCCGTTCCCTGCTTTGTTGTGTGTCTCATTATGTTTTTTCTTCTTGTGTCTCTTGTTGCATCATCTTGTTGCATCAGCTCGCTGTCTTGCTTGTCCTCTTTAGGAGGCACTGGGAACCTCTGCTCCCTGCTTTCTTGTGTCTCTCATTGTACTTTTCTTCTTGTGGCACTTGTTGCGTCATCTTATTGTGACAGCTCACCACGCCAGCCCCCTATCCTCTTTAGAAGGCACCGGGAACTGAACCAGGGACCTCCCATGTGGTAGGCGGGAGCCCAATTGCTTGAGCCACATCCACTTCCCTCCTTCAATTTCTTGAGTTCTTTTTTTCTGTTTGTTTTGATTACTGTCTTATTTTGGTGGCTTTTTTCAACTGTTTGAAGATTCTCTGATGTCTGTTCATATTTAATAGTGGGCAGGTGGAAATATAGCTTTTTTAATCTCGATATTTATTTTTCTTGGATCTAGTCATTTTTACCAGAGAGAAATCTTCCCTTCCCTTGTCTACAGGGGGAGGATGGGGAATAACCCTAGATGCCAACATTTTGGGATCCTACAGGGAGATTTCAGCCAAGGGACTTACCATTCCTTACGCAGGTTTGCTTAACTTTGTATTTTCAGTAACAGGCCTCATCCCCATCCTCAGTTATACCTGTTTCCTCAAGCCTCTCTGGTTTAGCCTTTCTAGAGAGCATACCTTCTGTGTTCTATAGAGGGAGGCCAGTTGCTTTGCTTTGAGGCTAGGGAATGGAACGTATTCCTTAGGTAGATAAAACCTACCCATCCTATTATTCAATTTTTCATGGCTCCAATTCTTGATCCTCTCAGATCAGCCTGCTTTATATAACTTCCCCAGTGCAGGCAATTAGATATTTCTGCTTTCTTATTCTAAGTCATCTGTCACTCACTTTCCCACTTCCCATCTTCAAAATTTTGTTGTCTTCTTTACAGCTGTGCCATTTCCTGTTATATCTGTTTTTGTGGGTTTATGCATTTTTATTCCTTTACTGTCATTTTAGTGGGTTTCTAGTGGGAGCATTGATGAATTTGTATGTTTCATCCATGTTTTTTCCTGTTTTCTTTCCCCCATGAATCTAAGAATGTCTTTATTCTGCAGGAAATTACTATCATTTTCTAGTTGTAAAAGTAAAAGGAATAAATAAAAAAAGTGAAAAGTGAGTGCAGATTAATTAAGTTTTATGTATTTGCTACATCAGAGTAAATGGAGTATCAAATATTGTTAAGTGAAAGCATTAAAGACAATAAACTATCCCAAATTCTTTTTCACTAGAAGTCTCATTTCATATTGTATAGTGGTGATTGATGTTAATATTTATCTTAGGGCATTGTGAAATAATTTTTAATCATTAAACCATTAAATTATGTTTCCCATAGAGTGTTATAAGTGTGCATCATTGCATGGAAGTTTTTTTTCTTTATATGGGTACAATTGACATGCCACCCATGGTAGTTTTTAAAGAATTGTTAATACCTGTACTGCATATATGACATTAATTGAAAACTCCTGTGTCAGTCAAAAATCTTTGGCTTAAGCAAATAAGGCAGGGGATCTTAACCTTTTTTGTTCCACAGACTCCTTTGCCAGTCAAGTGAAAACCATGGACCCCTTACTAAGTCCACACTATACTGTGTATTATTTAGTAAATATATCACACCTGCACCAACATGTCCCCACAGGAATAATGTTTTTTTTTTTTTATTTCAATTCAAGCTCGTGGACCTCTTTGTTAAGAATCCCTGAAATAGGGGGATTCATTTACTGATGTAATTAAAAAACACCCTGGTCTCAGTCACAGGTATAATTATGACTGTCTCTCCATCTCTTACTCTTATGTTGCTTTCACTGTCTTCATGTGTTGTTCATGACAGCTGCAGCCTGGTATCTTCCCAGCTTCAGATTCTTTGGAAAGAGAGAATTTTCCCTTCCTAACAGTTAAACAGAATTCTAAAACTGAATTATGTTAACTAAGATTCAGATCACATACCCACCCCTGAACAAATCATAGTGGCCATTTGGATGTGGGAAAATCATTCCAGCCAGATCTGGACCACATGGCCATACCTGGAGCCAGAAATAAAGTAGTTCCACTCAAAACACATGGTGATATTTCCCAAGGAAAATAAGGTGTTATTAGAAGAAAGGGGGAATAGATTATTAGGCAGTAAAAAAAAAAAAGTACTTATCCTCTACATCTCCATTTTCAAAACAATGCCAAATAATATAACTATACGTTAACTCAATATGAATAGACAGTGATGACAGCTGCAGGGAACTTTTCATGTCATAAAGATAAAAGATAGACTGCGTTCATGGGGCAGGTGGGTATATTAAGCAAGCCAGTGTAATGGTAATGTACTTAATGAGAAGTATTTATGTAAATCTTTTCTCATCTTTGATTGTATATTTTGTCTTTCTTTAATTACTGTACACATTTCTATTTTTTTACCTACCAATTCGATTCATTTTTTGGTTCAATGTGGTTAATTTGATTTCTTACTCTGAAGGCGTCCAAGTCAAGAAGGCATCGGCAAGTCACACTTGACTCTTCTGACTCTGATTCTGCATCTGGTCAAGGACAAATAAAAGCAACCAGGGAAAAAAGAAACAAAGAAACACTGAAATCGGCAGGAAAGAAGATGTCCTCCAGAAAGAAAGGTAACTTTTTAAAGTCTTACGAGAATCAGGGGAGAATGGGTCTTTATTTATAACCTCCCCTAGTCTTTTTTCCTCTTTTTTAAATTATTTTTTTATTTTAAAGGATTAGATACTTGTTTTATTGAGAACCTTATGACATTTAATATTAAAAATAAATTAATTCTCTTAGGTTCTTAGAATCTTATTGCTGAAAGGGATTCAAGTAGTTATCACATTCGTCATTTCATAGATACTGAAATTAAGACCCAAAGAGAATAACTAACTTGTCCAAAGTTACATAGATAGGTAGTTATAGAATCAGACTGGAAATATCCAGTGCATGCTTTGTTAGTCATTTTGTGTGTGAGTGAAACTTATGTATAAAATAAGGTATCATGAGTGTCTTAGTTTCCCATCATGGTCACAAATACCACAAATGGGTTGGCTTAATCAACGGGAGTTTTTTGGCTCACGGTTTTGAGGCTAGGAGAAATCCAACATCTAGGCATCAGCAAGGCGATGCTTTTTCCCAGAAGACTGTGGCATTCTGCAGCTGGCTGCCGGCGATCCTCGGCTCCTTGGCTTTTCTGTCACATGGCAGTACACGTGGCAGCATCTTTACCTTTCTCTTCCAGGTTCCTCTGACTTCCAGCTTCTGCCCCTCCATCTGGCTTTCTTTTCCTGAAGCCTCCAGGAATAGGCGAAAGGCCCATCCTGATTTAGTTGGCCACACTTTAGCTGAAGATAAAATCTTTAAAAGGTCCTATTTACAATGGGTTCATACTGACAGGAATAGATTAATATTAAATACATGCTTTTTCCCCTGTGGTACATAATTCAGTTTGCCACAATAAAAAATATATAGTATAAACCATGTTTTCCTCTAGCTGTACTAATTAAGGTTTTATTATTTTTTTATTCTTTTATTTTTTAAGGTGGTACCAGGGATTGAGCCCGGGACCTCATACAGGCGAAGGAGGTGCACAGCCACTGAGCTATACCTGCTCAGCTAAGATTTTATTTTGAAATAGCATATCTGCAAAATTAATCTTTGATGTTGGTTCCTAGAAAAATGACTATATATTTTAATAGTTTAATATTTAAAATATACAAATAATATATATTCACTATATATAGAGTTGGAATCTCATTACCAGGCTCAGAAAAAAAAGAAACATTAGAAATTTTAGTAACTATTTTGTGCCTAATATCTGCTACACTCCTAACCACTGCAGGAGTATATGAAATTAAGGTACAGACTCTTAACATATTCCTTCCCCCTCCTCCCCCTATTTTGAGGCAGTTGAGGGAGAATTGAAGTTAGGGAGCTAAATAATATATTCCAGATACGATTATGTTGTAACAGTTGCTTAAAGTACACTGAGAATTCAGAGGAGGATATTTTTATTTTTGGAAGGTTGATTAAGAATTACTCCAAAAAGAAAATTGTCTAATTCTTTTTACAAAGCAAGCGTGGCAGTATGAAAAGAAATCATTAGATCAATCTCACCAAGTATTACTGTAAATCCTAACATATATCAAAAAGAAATCCCAGATACAAAACACCCTACTAAGTATGTTTATTCCTGCATGCAAGGATGGTGCAATTATTAATTATTAGAAATCTATGAATATAATTTACCATATAAATAGATTAAAGGGGAAAATGTGCATTCATTTAAATAGTTATCAAAAAAGGCATTTGATAAAATCTAACATCTATTCTTGATTAAAAAGAAATCTCCTCTAGATCGGGAGTTGGAAAACTTTTTCTGTAAAGAGCCAGATAGTAATACTTTAGGCTTTGTAGGCCATAAGGTTTCTGTAGCAACTACTCAGCTCAAAGTTGCAATGTTGCGTTGTGGACATTAAATAAACAAATGAGCATGACTGTTCCAATAAAGCTGTATTATGAAAATAGTTGGTGGGCCAAATTTGGCATGGCGGTTTGTCATTCCCTCTGTAGATAAAATAAATTGATGGTTATTTCTTTAATCAAACTTTTAGAAAATTTAAACCTCATGTTTAATGATGATACACTAAAAGTGTTCCAGTTTTATTTAACATTGTTCTTGAAGGCAATTTTGAGTGTAATTAGACAGAAGAGTAAAGTGAGATATGATATCAGAGAGAGTAGACAAAATTATCATGATTTGCAAATGACATATTTTATGCTAAATCATATTTTAAAGAGAATCTGCTGAGAAAAATTAGGAACAAAAAATTTAGTAAGTTAGGGGACACCACTATAGACCTTACAGAGACTAAAAAGATAAGGACAAATGATGAATAATTTTATGCCATTAAACTAGGAAGCTTAGATAAAATTTCCAAAAACAGACAAAAGTGAAAATAGAAAACCTGAGGAGTCCTATGGTTATAAAAGAAATTACATTCCCAGATGGGCATCTATCAAACATATAAGAAAGGAATGATACCAATCCTACACAAATTCTTTCACAAAATACAAGAGAAATCACTTTGCAGCTCATTTTATGATGCTGGAATTAATCCCAACCAGATAAAGACATTACACAAGAAAAGAAAGCTAAAGACCAATATCCCTCATGTACATACACACAAAAATCCTTATAAAATATTAGCAGATTGACTCCAACAATGTATTAAAAGGATAATATATTATGAGTAAATAGGATTTATTCTAAAATACAAGGTTGGCTTAACATTGCACCAGCATAACTCACCATATTAGCAAAATAAATGAGAAAAATTATGTAATTATCTAATTGGATGCAAAATATTTGACAAAATCCAGCCTCTATTTATCATAAAAATTCTCAGCAAACTATGATTAAAAGGGAACTTCCCCAAGCTGATAATGGCTTCTATGAAGAACTACAGCTAACATCATACTTATTGGTGAAAACAATGCTTTCCTCCTAAAATTTGGAACATAGCAAGGGTAGCTACTCTCATTGCTTCTATTAAATATCATATTGGAGGTCCTAGCCAGTGTAAGAAGCAAGAGGAAATGATGACACTCAGATTGGAAAGGAAGAAATACTTCTGTGTCTGTTTGCAAATGACATTATTTTTTACAGAGAAAATCCTCCCAAAATCTACAAAAAACTACCAGAACTAATATGTGAGTTTAGCAAGGTTGCAAGATACAGAGTCAGTGTTTATACTAACAATGAATAATTAGAAATTGATTTTTTAAAGTACAATAACACAAAAAAACATAAACTACTTAGGTATAACGATAAAATATATGTGTGATCTGTATTCTGAAAACTACAAAACACTGATGAAAGAAATCAAAGAAGATCTAAATAAATGGAGAGAGAGATGGTATTCATGGATGGAAGACCCAATATTGTTAGGATGACAATCCCAAACCATTCAGTAGAGTCAATGCAGTCCCGGCAATATTATTTTCCCAATAAAAGTCCCGGCAAGATTATTTTGTGCTAATTAACAAGCTGATTCTTAAATCTATGTGGAAATACAAAGGGACTAGAGTACCCAAAACAGTTTTACAAAATAACTACAGAGCTTCAGAAATCAAACAATGTGCTATCAGTGAAAGGCTAAACATACAAATCTTAATGGGATAGAAAAGAGAATCTAGAAATAGATCTACACATATTTGGTCAGTTTTATTTTAACAAAGGTGCAAAGGCAAGTCAATGGACAGGATAGTTCTCCATAAATGGTGCTGATACAATTTTACACCCATATGCAAAAAACAGAACTTTGACTTCACATCCCATACAAAATTAACCCCGAATGGATCATAGATCCAAATATAACACCTAAAATTATATAACTTGTAAAAGAAAAACAGTTGAAAATGTTTGTTCTTGGGTTGGTCAAAGATTTCTTATATATGACAAAAAAGCACAAGTGAGAAAAGAAAAAAAGTGATAAATTGGATTGCCTCAAAATTCTTGTCTTTGGAAGACACTTAAGAAAATGAAGTCACAGACTGAGGAAATATTTGCAAAATATAAATCTTGTCTTGTGCCCAGAATGCATACAGAGCTCTCAAAACTCAGTAATAAGTAAGCAGAGAACCCAATTAAAAAAATGGGTAAAAGATTTAAACAGACACTTCACCAAAGAAAATATATGGATGGCAAGTAAGTGCATGAAAAGATGCTCAACCTCTTAATCATTAGGGAAATGCAAATTAAAAGCACAATGACACTCTATTATTATACCCTGTCAGAATGGCTAAAAATAACAAAAACAAAACAAAAACTGGCAATAATCAAATCTGGTGAAGATGCAGAGCTGGAATCCTTATACATTTCTTGTGAGAACCCAGAAAAGCATAGCCACTTTTTGGAAAACTGTCAATTTCTAATAAACATGCACTTACCATATGACCCAGTTATACTACTCTTAGGTATTTATCCAAGAATAATGAAAACTTATGTTCACACAAAAACTTGTATGGGAAAGTTTATAGCAGCTTTATTCGTAATCACTAAAAACTAGAAACAACCCAAATATGCTTCAGCCGGTGGTTGGATAAACAAACTGGCATACCCATACATGGACTTCTACTTAGCAGTGAAAGAACTACTGATACATGTAACAACATGGGTGAATCTCAGTTGCTGTGTTAAGTGAAAGAAGCTAGACAAAAGGCTACATACTCTGAATCCAATTATATGAAGTTCTGTGAAAAAGGCAAATCTATAGGGACAGAAAATATCAGAGGTTGTTAGTGACTGGTGGTGGTGGGATGTGCTGACTGTGAAGGGACACAAGGGAATTTTGGGGGATGAGCGAACTGTTTGGTGTTTTAGTTATGGTTGTAGTTATGTGACTGCATTATTTAATGCCTAGATCTCTTCATTAAAATGGGTGAATTTTATTGTGTGTTAATAATACTTCAATAAACTGGCCTACAAACCAGGCCAAAACAAAACGAGAAGGCATGAGGAAAAGATTGATTGGTTTGACTATATTAAAAAAAAAAAAAAAAATTAACTCCTGATGAATTAAAATATTTTTTATACATTATCAAAGATTCTTGGGCTTAGAAATCTGCACATGAACTTTTTTATTAATAATCAACCTTACTTCATACAAGCACAGCAGAGAGGTAAGCTAATTAAGTTGCTTTATTAAATACCTGAAAAACTAAAAATTTTTATATGTTTTAGGAAGAAAGTCCAAATGTAAGATAGGAAAGCAAAGAAGTTCAAAGTTACTTTTCATCCTAAATGTTTGACAAGTATAATTTGTGAAATATTGCTTCCCTCACTAGCCGTATTTTATTACTTATTGTAGTTATCTAAAACATTGTTTCATAAACTGTGAAATTAACTTAAGGATAAGAGTTGGAATGCACTTTTAATAAAAGATAGTGACAGACTGTAGCACAGCTGAAATTTGTTATTGACTTTACCTACACTAGTGTGAGGGAGGACTTAACCCATAAGAAAGAACAGAGTAGAGTAAATAAAATGCAATCTGAATTCAGATCTTTAATCATAGTCTGACTATTCCAGCTAACTAGCTTTGTGGTTTATAAGGTATTGTAAATACCCTGAAGCAGAGGTGATTTGTTATTCTGCACCTGGATAAAGATCTAAGTGCTTATATGTCAGTTTCCTCTTTAATCAAAATTTTATTTCCTTAAAGTGAATAGGTGTTTTTTTTTTTTTTTTCAAATTTCCTAATCTTCAAAAAAAGGAGCCTTAAATTCATAAAATGCAAAAGATCTTGCAAAACATATGTAGACATATGATAATGTGAAAATTTCAAATTTTAGAAGAGAGCTGTTATAAATTAAGGGCTACCGACCAGTAGAAAATGGGCTTAGGAAATGAACAGGCAATTCACAAACAAAATGCAAACAAGTCAACCTCGCATATGAAGATATATTTAATTTCATTAATAAAGAAATGCAAATTAAAACATTACAGAATCATTTATTAAATTGGCAAAGATTAAAGATACTGCATACCTATCAATAGTGAAATGAGGAGATAAGAACTCTGAATTTAAGTGGAAGTATAAATTGGCACCTTTTTCAGACAGCAATTTGGAATAATCTGTCAAAATTTTAAATGTGCATGCCTTTTAATTTACCAAATTAATTTCTGAGAATGTATCCTGTTCAGATGATAAATAGCAAGGAAATTCATTGCAGGACTATTTGAAATGGCAAAATGTAAACAACTCAAATGTATAACATTAAAGACTGGGTAAATGTGTCACTGAAAAAGTAGAAGTATATTATTTGTTAACTGGTTGAATGTCAGGATTGGGATCATGAAAAACTTTCACTTTCAAGTCCATACATTTCTGTAATGTTTGAATTTTATAAGAAACAATTGTTACTTTACTAATCATAAAAAATCTGAAGACTTAAAAAATAAAAATAAAACAAGTATAACAATAATTCTGTAGGCCAAGGCATGTAGAGGGACTGGCATGATAAAAGGCAAAGTAGCTGGGAAATATAGATTGAGGTATATGTTTTGGCTGGAGTGTTTACACTTACCTTTAGGCTGTGTTGAGGAGTTATGGTTAATAATGCTAGAAAAATAAGTTGGGGATTATGACCAGGTCTTAACTGTGGAATCAAGAAGTTTACACGTAGTTTGGTAGGCAGAGGGGAGTCCATGAGATTTTTGAGCAAGAAAGTGGCATGATCAAAATTTTCCTTGAAGAAAATTAACCTGGAAGTAGTATGATAGGCATGTGGGAACAGAGTGAAAGTGGGAATACTATATAAGTAGTTCAGGTTTAAAAGTAATAAGTATTGGGCCAGGTGGTGGTAGGAATTAGATAGAGTAGCAGATAGTAGATGTGAGTGCCAATGTATATCTATAGGTAATCAGACATGGGGGCTGTTGGAGAGAGATGAGACAAGAACACTTAATGCCTAAGCAACTGTGACACTGTTGGTGCCTTTAACAGAATTAAGACTGACAGGATGAGGATTTCATTTGGGGGAGAGTATGTCCCTATCTGCCCTTCTGGGCTCACTTCCTATGATAACTCTCTGGCACATAAATAGGAGCTCAGTAAATTGCTTGAATTTACTTAAGTTTGAATTATTTAAGCATCAACTATACCTGCTCACTATTCCTAGAGTAGAATATGGATGTTGTTGAAAGGACATCATTAATATTAATGATATAATGGTGAAGATGATAGCAGCTGTTATTTATGTAATACTTAGTATGTGCCAAACTTTTTCACATGTCCAGGGTCATCTAGCTAATAAATAGCAGAGTGGAGACTGGAACTTGAATCTGTCTGAATCCAAACCTGAGTCTTTAACTGCAGCATTGTGTTGCCTCTCAGGTAATTGGAAATGTAGATCTGGAGCTTAAATTAGACATGCACTTAAGAAAGTTTATTCTTTATTGTATTCTAGCTGCATCTCTAGGAATCATTTGTTTTAGAGAATGAGCAGTGGTCTATTACTGATAATTGCATCCCAGATGATTATAGTATTGAGTATAGTAGAACTATCTGTCTAACATCCTCTGGGGAATTAGTTTTGTATAGATAACTGAGGTTAATGATTTAAATGTCAAAGTATTACTTTTTAAAAATTCAATCATTCTGGTTGATATCTTTCTAAATTATATTGCATTCTTTATAGGTTTTGTGTTTTCTATAATGTGCAGTTACCATTTTTATAATTAGAAAAATACTAAAATAGGATGTATTTCATGCTCTTCCATTCTCTACAGCAGTGTTTCCTGAACATAATTTAGTTTGTTGACTTAGAGTTAGCATCATGAGCATATTATTTTATTGGGTCTTATAATATAATGATACTACTAAGAACAATCTCAAATGAGGGGGGTATCTTTATACTAAATGGCTTCCTGCTAGAGTACTTTGTCAGTTCTTTTGTCTTGTTTTTTAAAAATAGTTTTTCTGTCACATTTGCTGTTGGTTCCTATTTTCTTTCTGTTCTCAGTGTGCAGGCTTGTAGCAATTTTTTGTTTTCTTGCATTTTTGCTCTTTCCAAACCATACTAGTTTCGGAAACTAGTTGGACATTCATTTCAGTTTTATGTTCAATAAATATAATTGGCTTCTGGATAAAGTCTTAAGGACCATACCTGTGACTAAAGTTAACAAGCTTTATTTAATGTGTGGACATTGAGATAAATGTATTAAAATTTGGTATGCTCACTTCTTGGTTCCTGCCTGCATTCTAGATGGGTGATGCATTGTATTTGTTTTTAAGAGCTTTTAGAGAATATTGTTTTTTTATTCTTTTAAATATATTCATTTAATGTAGAAGTAGATCTCTTAAATGTAGTTATCATGTGACTAAAAGTAGCTTTGTTTCTCAAATGTCAGTTTTTAGCTCAGAAAACTTTCCTTTAGCAGTGTTGGAGAGAGTCTGTTAGATTGCAAATAGGGATCTTTACAAATCATTAATAATTGTTACGGATGGATATGGCTAAAAGTGTGTGAAGAACAATATTAGTAATTTTGGGTAGATGGTACTGATTATAATTTCATGAACAACTGAAAAAAAATGTTATAAATTTGATGTCTAAAAAAAAGACATTTAGGTATGGAAAAAGATTTCCCCAAAGATGATCTGTTATCTTACAGACCTATTTAAAAATTCATTATTTAGGACTTGCAAGTAAAGGCAAAATCCTTTTTTAATTACTTTTAGTTTATTAAATTTGAATTGTGTTTAAAATGGAAGCCTATTGCTACAATTTACTCAGTTGCATTTTGGGGCACTCTATTCATCCCATAAAACTCTGTACCCTATCAGGGCCCATCATATCCCTGTTCAGAGCAGAAAACTTCATTTTTCATTTAAATTGTTTCCTTCTGTGCTGACAGTTACTTATTAACGCATCTGCTCTATCAAATAGTCAAACCATATTTAATAATTTAATCAATATTTATTGAGGTCCTACCATATGCCAAGCACTTTTCTGAGTGCTGGGAGTACATCAAGTACACAAACCAGAATCAACACTTGTGTGGCTTGCATTCTAGTGGGATGAGACAGACTTTAAGGAAACAGATTAATATATAGCACATTGGGTGGTAACAGTGTAGAAAAGAGTACAGCAGCATAAGGAGAAAATAGTGACTGGGGGGAGTGTTGTTGGGACATGGATGTTCCGTGCTCAGTAGGACTTGATGTCACAATAGTATTTGGTAAGTTTGATTAGTCTATATTTTCCTCAGGCAACAGAGGATTGACTGGAAAACTCCAGTGTTTTTGAAAATGGAAGATCAATGGCAAATTGTTACTAGAGAAATGTATCTTGTAGAACATACCTGGTGACAAGGGAGTTTGTCTGCATTCAGAAACAAGGCTGTTAACTTTAAAATTATATTTGTGATTAATTAATTTGATAAATTTGAAGTAACACACATAATTATTCCCTGATGTCTGCAGATATAAGCCCTGCTGGGGGCGGGGGGTAAATACTGAATGAGGTATCTCTGTTTGGTTAGTTTTGTTTCTTCCTTTTTCCTCTGTTTATTTTAGTGGAAAACTTAGAGACCAACATTTTCAAAGCATAGATACAAATATATTAATACTGAAAAAAGATTTCTAAATGCATATTTCTGTTCACCATTACAATTTTTCAGTTTTTATTTTCAACATCTAATATTGTAATATAATAGTGACTTTTTGTTTGTGTAAAAAATTTTTCTCAAAGATTAATATTTTTCAGTTTCATATTAAATTGTTATCCAAATATTTCCAGGTAACATGCAGAATGTAAATAAGGAAGACAAATCTTTATGTCTGAGTATGCCTGTGATTACAGAAGAAGAGGAGAATGCAAGTTTTAGTGTGACAGGTACAGATGAAATTTTGTCAAACTGCGGAAGGAAACTTATGCTGGTAGAGCATCAAGGTTTAGATCTTTTGAAGAGCATAACAGCAGTGTATTCTTGTGATGCATGTATCTTTGTCAAATTGGAAAACTTTACTATTAATCTTACCATTAAGAAGACATTTATGTAAAACAAATACTGATTTCAAATTCTAGTAAATGTAAAATTTTCACCTGTGAAATGACATTTCTAACTAAATAGTGGCATATTGCACAGTATGAATTTAAGTTGCTAAATCTTTTAGTGTCATGGTTTTAATAATTTGTGGTAGTTAACAATAGTTCAGATAACTTATCTGTAATCATAATTATAGTATTGCAGAGATTAAGTTATATTTAGCAGGCTAGGCTTGATGATTGGTAATCTATCAGTGATAATATAATGTGTATGAAGAATCATGGCTAATGACTTTCTTTTTCATTTTGGCTTCATATTCATTTAACAAGCATTTATCGGTTGTCTACTGTGGATCAGGTTAGGTACAAGGATATAAAGATATACTACAAGAATTTAAGAACTTGGTTTGCGTTAATCACATTGATTTTAGATCTGAGGCACAATTTGTTAAATAAATCAGATCAGTCTGTGTACCCAGGTACCTTACAATTTAATGTGGGAGCAAAATGGTTCAGAAGAGAAACATTACTATAGAAGCATAGGAGTTGAGACAAAGAGTAAACAATTAAAAGGGAATATTTGTTCCTTCAGGAATCTGAATGCTCTGTGATTTGCTTATGTCAGCATAAAACAGTTCTTTACAGTCTGTGGTGAGTTTAAAACTGTAGCATTGCTCCAGTCTTGATTAAAGGCCTTTTTTTTTCCTTAAAATTTTTATTTTGAAATAATTTCAAACTTACAGTTGTAAAAATAATACAAAATCTATACAGAGAACTCCAAAGTACATTCCTCCCCTGGATACTGAGATCCACCAATTTTAATATTTTGTCACTTTTGCTGTATCATTTTATTTATTTATCTACCAGTTTTCTAAACATTTGAGAGTGGGTTGAATACATCATGCTCTTGAACACATGATACTTCCATGTGTGTTTTCTCAGAACAAGGATATATACTTATGTAACCACCTTAAATACAGTTATCAAGTTCAAGAACTTAAACATGGATATAAATCTGTACGTCTATCTTCTAAATTTTCCATATATCCCAATAATGTCCTTTTGGACAATTAAAGCCTTTTATTGGAAGTAAACATTTAAACACACATTCATACCTTTATGGTTGCCTGGCAAGTCACATTCCAGTCTATCAGCTTGTGATTTTTAAAAGTTTGGTTTTCATTTATATCATAATTATTTATGTACATAACCTAATTTAACTCTCATTAGAAGAAACCTCTGGGAAGCGGCTGTGGCTCAATTGGTTGGGCTCCTGTTTACCATATGGGAGGCCCAGGGTTCGATTCCCGGGGCCTCCTGGTGAAGGCAAGCCAGCGTGTGTGGTGCAGTGAGCTGACACAGCAAGGTGACCCAACAAAAGGAGACAAGCAGACACAGAAAAACGTGCAGCAAATGGACACAGAGAGCACAAGCAGCAAGGGGGAGATAAATAAATAAATAAAAACAAATCTTAAAAAGAAAAAAAAAGAAGAAACCTCAGTTTTCTGACTCTGACTTTCACTTCTTATTCTCTACAGACAACCACTTTTAACTCTTTATTAATTATTTTGGTATTTACCTCCATGCCTCTAAATAGCATGTTTATATTACTGATACTTCATATTTCAATTCAGAGGATTAGCTAATGGATTATTCCCTCTAAGGAAGGTGAGGATTTTTAATTCTTTTAATATATTCTTCACCTCCCACCCCCAAACACATGCATACTTCCTATCCCTCAACCCTCCAATATAATTATTATTTTAGTTAGATCAGTATTCAAAGTTTATAAAACATTGCTGACTGTAGGACCATGTAATATACTATGATTCTGTTGTCATCTGTATGCTTACTGTTTTCCCTAGAGAGTTAATAAGTTTTTTTTCCTTATTAATTTTTTCTCTGTGCTTATTATTAATTTATCCCCAAACTATTCCTCAATTGTATAAATCTTCTCTCAGTACATTCAAGCACATCAGGTATTCTATAGGTTTCAACCTTTTAAAGAAGTCTTTCCCAGACCTCTGACCTGCTTTAATCTGGAATTTGTTCTCTTGGCCTGCTGCACTCTTTATCTTGGCTATTGCTCATTTCTAGGAGTCTGTTTTCTTTTTCTTAATATTTTTCTTTCCCTTCTATTCCTCTTTTATTTTCGTTGTAGGGGAATATTTCTTCTCTCCACATCTTTCATAATTTTTGTGTTTTTGTCTCTCATATTACTTTCTTTGCTCTTAATGTTAAGTAGCTTTTAGGTTCACAGTTGTTTCTCAGTGGACGCTAATTTGCATCTTGGTTATGGCCAGTGCCGTGGTAGTCAGAAAGATTTGAGGTACCAGTGTTTTGGATTTGCGTTTTCAGGTTTAATTGAAATGAACTGAAATATATTAGTCACTTCACATCTTGGCACTGGCCTATCGCACATGGGCCTCTGCTGTCTATCAGGAGGGCATAGCCACATGACACAACTTCATAGTCACTTACTAAGTATGATTTAGGATAAGATCCACATTAGTAAGTTTTAAACCAATACCATTTCGAAGGAAAAATTCGTGTATATGTCAGGCTTAAGATATCTTGTTGGACCTTTACTGGGAGGGCATTCTTACTGTTTTATACCAATTAAACTTCTGTGTAGTTTAAATGTATATTATCGGTTAAGTACTACTTTTTAGACCTAACATACTTCAAAATTTTATGTCATAGGGTTCACTGCACCTAAGAGGAAAAGAACACGCTGAACGAAGAGACTGGTGGAGTTTTTAATTTTGAGACAAAATTTCTGGCTAAAGAAAAGATACCTGTTTTATGTATTGAACAAGAAGACTGCCAGTGTCAAAAATAATTGTTCTGGGAAACTGTAGGTGATTTCTTTGAAGTGGTAATACCTTAACACAGTTCTAGGATAAAAGTACCAAAAAATTAGAGTAACAATTTACTTTGAAATGTAATTTTAACATTTTCTTTTATGAAATTTGCACAAATGGAGATTAAAATGGAATTTAGAATGTAATAGAAATATTGCTGTTAATTGCAGATTTTTACCATGTCATATAACTTTTTGTGATATTATACTATATTAGTACAGTTTTGGCATTGTTAACTGTTCCATTTTATTTAAAGTATTTTACTTGAAATATTAATGTTTGTTATAAATGATGAATAATTTTGTATCTACAATCTGCTAATGAATGTGTTTATGATGTATATTTATTATTTTGTATGTTGTATGGTTAAGTGCAATAAAGTTTTTGCCATATTTGCTTTATTTTGTTTATAAATGAAACTTATATGATATGATTGGTAACTTATAGGACTGATAACTAGAAAGTTCTCAACCTAGTTTTTATTTCTGCAATAAATCGAATATACTTTAGTGCTTGTTTTAAAGCTCCTTTTGGTCTAACATATATGTTGGATAGACCCGCTATATGTTTATGTGTGTGCATATGTATATACATATACAAGCAAATGCAAACATATATAAGTATGCATATATATGTATTTATGATTAATCAATACATTTTTTAAGTAAAATATATAGAGGTTATCTCTAATAAATCCTTTAAGAGTGGTAATTTAAATTCCAAAATGTGTCTATGCTGGTATTCAGAAAAAATTTTCTGTAACTTCACAAATGTGACTCTGTTAATTTTTCATTCCATATTTAAGTTGAGACTCCTTGAGCCTATTGTTTTAATTGCTGCCCAATCTGCAAATGCCTTGTGAATGAAAATGTTATATCAGAATCAAAATACAAATGTTAACCTGAATAAAATTTTCATTGATTAGAATCCATGCTATCACATTAGGTACTAAACACAGTTGTTTTCTTTGACTGACTTAGGATGTTTTTGATAATAGACAGGGCAGTTGTCATAATGTGGATGCTAGTCAGAGCTTCTGGATTTAAATATTCTAAAATAGTTGGAGTACACAGTGGGGTGGATCCATTTTTGGCAACTTGTATACCAGGTTATTTGCTTGAACTTGTCCGATCATTGAAGTTTACAAATATTGTATAGCTAACAGAGTGAGTTGCCCTCTACTTTTTCACAACAGTACTTATAAAATACATGGTATCATTTCATTTGTACAGTAAAGAAACTGTACCTCAGAATGGTGAATGACTTGCACAAGTTCACAAAATAGTAAGTGGTGTATCTAGGTTACCAACTCAGGGCTCTGGCCTATAATTTCAGTGTCTTTCTACATAAGCCAGCAGCAGTGGAAATCCTGAGGGATGCTTTTGACTGTAAATAATAAATGGTAAATCCCTACAAGACGTTTCTATTAGAAAACCAGTCAGAAGTCCCAAGGCAAGGTGGCCCTGGGTTGCATCACTTTCAGAATGGCTTCATATGCCCAGGTTTGGGTTTTTATTTGTTCTGACTCTGCCATTTTTGGTATGTTGGCCTGTTGTCTGGTGGGTGTCACATAAAGATTTGACAACATCTACTAGAAGAGGAGGTCTATTTTTCCCTTGTGCCTCTTTCTAAGACCAAAGAACTCTTTCACAGATAACATCTTCCGTGTCTACTAACAGCAGACATCCCCGAACAGCTATAGCAATGACTGGCAGGAGGAATGGGACCGTAGAATTTAGTTTAGACCAGACAAGGTTAACCTTGAGAGTTGTTTTCTTTGACTGACTTCAGATGTTTTTGGTAATACACCTGAGATATAATATGAGTACCTGAAAGGGATTTGTGCTAGCATGGAAGAAGGGAGGAATAGCTACTGGGTAGGTAACCAGCACTGCTTGCCATAAAAGGTAGTTGTCTTACATGCCAAAAATTACATTTATTCTAGATGTTATATTTTATTACTATTCTGCAGAACCTTCTTTTAAAATATTATGTTTAATTGTTTAAACTCTTAATTTTGTTTCTTATTACCAAAGTAATAATATTATCAGTCTTTGTGATTGTTGCCAATTGAATATACTCTGGATCTTAACCACAGAAAATATAGAAAGGTAAATAAAAATAACAAAATTGTACTAAGTGGATGTGAGTTACGTGGTACATCTGACAAAGTGCAGTGTTTTAGCTGATAGTTCTTTGTAAATATATTTTAAAGATAGGGTATGAATCACTTGAAAGATTTTTTTTTTTTTTAAGATTTATTTATTTATTTATTTTTCTCCCCCTACCCTTGTTGTTTTGCACTCGCTGTCTACTCTGTGTGTGCTTCTGTGTCTGCTTGTCTTTTCCCCAGGCGGCACCGGGAACTGATCCCAGGACCTTCCAGAATGGACAGAGGTGCTCAATCTCTTGTGCCACCTCAGCAAACTGGTCTGCTGTGTCTCGCATTGTCTCTCTTCTGTGTCTCTTTTTGTTGTGTCATCTTGCTGCACCAGTTCTCCTGCGCAGCCTAGTACACCTGCACGGTCCAGCAGCCGCGTGGGCCAGCTCTCCACTCGGGCCAGCTTGCTTTTCACCAGGAGGTCCCAGGAATCGAACCCTGGACCTCCCATATGGTAGACGGGAGCCCAGTCACTTGAGCCACATTTGCTTCCCAAGATTTGTTTTTAAAATGAGATTAAAAGTTATTGAAAATAATTTTTTTTAAAAGTAATTTTTCTGTTTAATGGTGTTTTTTCAGTATTAAAATGTGATGCCCAAATCCTAGTTACTGTTAAGTTAAACTGTATGGTCAACGATTATAATCTGCATCAAGTCATAAATAACATGGTTTTAATATTAAGTATTTACTAAATTGATGATTTGTGGAGTGTTAGTGTACATAAACATAAGCTCATTTTAAAACCATACCAGGGAAGCGGGTGTGGCTCAGTGGATAGAGCCCCCGTTTACCATATGGGAGGCCCGGGTTCGCGTCCCGGGGCCTCCTTGTGAGGGCAGGCCGGCCTGAGCAGTGCCGGTGCGGTGGGCTGATGCAGCAACCTCACGGCAGGAAGCGGGTGTGGCTCAATGGATAGAGCACCCGTTTATCATATGAGAGGCCCTGGGTTCGCTTCCCAGCGCCTCCTTGTGAGGGCAGGCAGGCTCGCGCAGCGCCGTGGGCTGATGCGGCAAGACCTCACAGCAAGGGGGAGATAAGCAGACACAGAGAAGACACGCAGCGAATGGACACAGCAGCACAAGCAGCAAGGGGGGGATAAATAAAATAAATAAATCTTTAAAAAAAACAAAACAAAAACAAAACCATACCACTTTACCTTTAGCAACCTTAATCTATAAAAGTATTGTTCAAGGTAGAGAATTGGAATTAAAATAGTTTTAATGTTGTATACCAGGTTTACTTGGGATATCGAAAAAAAGTAGAACCAGAAAATACAGATTATATGGATGTTCTATTATGAGACTATGAAAACTACCCTGGGAATGTGCAGTTCTCTATGGGAAAACATAATGCATTGTCTTTGCTTTCTGGTGCTAATTTGGGTTTATGTTGTAAGCACACCTAAGATCCCATCTGGGTTTATAACCCCTTTCCTTTAATGCCTCAAAGGTTTCCTAAATGTGAGTAGATACATTTAATGACGGGAAACATTGCCTATCTCTTCAACACCCAATTTAAGTGCTTGTTTCTTGAAACAGAAACAGTTGTACCATCTGTGAGGTAATTTCTACTGCCAAGGGAGAGAGAATGAACCAACTTTTGGGCAAAGACTTTGTCTTATACTGGGATTTTCCAGAAGAGTGATATAATAGGGAAACACATTAAAAACATTATCTAAATGGTTTGAATAACTTGTAATTTTCTGGCCTAGAAAGTTGAAAGTAAAAAATTTGTATCCTAGTTCTACCATTACTTATTGTGTGTCCTTCAAATACTCATTTCTTTTTGTTTAAATCCTTTTTCAGCTGTAAAGTCAAGATAATACAGAATTCTTTTACTGACATAAAAAATACTAAGAATTGCATAGTACTTTGAAAATACAAAATATGCATGTTAACCTACAAAATAATTGCAACTTGGAAAATTTAAGCTTTTAAACAGTGCTTGGATGCCAAGGAAACCAAGGTGATTATGAGAATTTAGTGAGGTGACTTGAGGTAATATTCTTAAATCATGATAATTGAAAGCTTATGTGTTTTATACAGATCCTCAGATTGATAGAAGACCATGCTCTCATGACTCTACTGACAATTTAAGGAACATATAGCTTCCTCTTTACAAGTTGAACTAGGTATGCTATATATCCTTTTCCCAACACACTATATTGGTTAGAAAAAAAAAGATCCATGCATATATAGAGAGATAAAATATGTTTAGTTGCAGTATCTTTAAAAATGAACTTTATGGGCTGAAAATTACTTTCACTCTGACATAAATAGCCTAGGAAAATAAGCATAATTGCTAATGTCTTCCCAACTTACTCTTGATTTTTGAATTAAATTACAGTTTGAAGAATGCTTGCTTTTTAAATGGCATTAAGAGGACTCTGTGGGTGCTTAACTATTCACATTCTCATTTATCTTTTAAACAACTGTAGTAATTTAAAGTGCACATTGTTCTTATTCTTTGTATTACAGTAAATGCCAAAGCCCAGACCTCAGCTTGTATAAAGCCTTCTTATCTATTATGTTTTATGCCTGAATTATTTAATGTGCTGCATATTGCAGGTCTGGATTTCGTCTTTTAGGTAAGTTTGAATAGGCTTCTTTAGGTTGCAAGGGACAAAGGCACACTCAAATAATTTTTTTTTTCCTTCAAGTTTTCTTCAATGCTGGAGAATTATGGTAAAAATACAGAAGTGGCACAGCTTCTTGGAGATCTGGGAAAGTGGCGGCTTGTCATGTGGTAAGAATCACCACCTCAGGTGACCTGGTTGTGTCTTCACCTTAGAAGTGGATGTCCATCGCTTTGTAGTCACAATATGCTTCCTTATTCGTGTATTCTCCAACTTCTCTGAGCCCACTTGTCCCTTTGTGACTTCTGCTGTCCTCTACTGTCCCTGAAAGAGGGTCTGAATGATTCTATTAGTTGTAATACAAACTAGAGCCCCTATGACTGGGCATAGATTCTTCTACTGGGTCATTCCGGCCATTGGACTCTTATGTTCAGCCAAAAGATGGCTGCCCTTAACTAAGGCTTAGATCACTGGTACATTCAAATGTAGTCAGGGTAGCAAGGTCACTTGACAGATAATGTGAAAGGATCCTTCTCTGGCAGCTTTCCTTAGAAGAGGTTGTGAGCAGGGCAGACCTGTAGAATATTATGGCTTTCTTAGTCCAATCTTGTATTTGATTAAAATGATAATGCTATAAATTATTTTCAGTTTTGGAGCTTCTTGAAGTAAAATAGGGGCAAAAATGTATTTGACAAACAGTAGCATTGTATAGTGGTTAAGAGCATGGGCTTTGGGGCCAGAATACCTGGGTTTGCCCTGGGGTATAATACGCATCTGTGATATAATAAAATCTACCTTTTAATAAGTTAGGCATGCATATCCTTACAACAGTATAATACCATTTACATGCCTTCCCATCCTTTGTGATATTTACATATTTTTTGCTTCTATATGTTATAACCCCCAATATATTCCCCACCCCACCCCACCCCCCTCCTGAGATGGCTCCCCCGTCTGTTTGCGCATTGTTTTTGCTTGTTGTTTGCTCTCGTCTGCTCATTGTTTATTTGTTTTTTCTTTAGGAGGCACCAGAAACCGAACCCGGAACCTCCCATGTGGGAGGTGGGTGCTCAACTGCTTAAGCCACATCCGCTACCCCAATACATTTTTTTTATTGCTTTAAATCATAAATATAAAAGAAAAAAAATTCTCATATTTACCCATATATAAATCTTTCCCAGTGCTCTTCATTCCTTCCTGCAGATCTATGCTTTCATCTGGAATAAGTTTCCTTCTGCTTGAAGAACTTCCTTTAATATTAATTTATTGTAGTTCAGGTCTGCTGGATACAAATTCTCTCAGCTTTTGTTTGTCTGAAAATGTCTTTATTTCATCTTCACTTTTGGAAGATATTTTTGCTGGATTAGGAATTCTAGGTTGGCAGTTTTCTTTTTTCTCTTTAGCACTTTAAAGATTGTTCCATTGCTTTTAGCCTCCATTGTTTCTGATGTGAAGTAAGTTTTTCATTCTTATTGTTGTTCCTTTGTATCTAATGTGACCCTTTTTTCTGGCTGCTTTTAAGATTTTTTTTTTGGTTTTCAGCAAAAATAAAATTGTATTCTGTGTTTAGTGTGGTTTATTTTTGCAATATATCCTATGTGTTTTTTTTGCACTCTCTTTTCTTTCTAGGACTCCAATTATATGTATGTTGCCTGCTTGATACTGTCCCACAGATCACTGTGGCTTTTTCCTCCCAATTTTTCTTTTTAGGTACCCAGGGTCAGGGATTGAACCCAGCACTCAACCACTGAGCCACTTTGGCTTCCCTGAGTTTGTTTTATCATTTGCTTTGCTTGTATGGTTTTGTTTTCTCAGGAGGCACCGGAAACCGAACCCAGGACTTCTTGTGTCAGAGGCAGGCGCTCAACTGCTTGAGCCACTTCCGCTCCCTCCCAATCTTTTTAACTATGCTTCACTTTGGATAATTCCTTTTGACCCATCTTCAAGTTCATGAATCCTTTCTTCTGTTATGTTGAAACTGCTGTTAATCCCATCCAAAATTTTTTTGATTTTAGAGCTAGTATTTTTCAGTTCTGGGATTTCTCCTTGGTTCTTTTTTATGATTTTCATATCTCCACTGAAATTGCTTATTTATTCACCCATTGTGTACATTTTTTAAAATCTATAAATTCTTTAACATATGTATCTAGTTTTCTTGAAGTCTTTGCTCATCCCAGTGTTGGTGTCATCAGTGTATCTGTTTTTTGTCTATTGACTGTGGGTCACATTTTCCTGTTTCTTTTCCTGTGTAGTGGTTTTTTTTATTGTATGATGGTACATTTTAGAGACTCTGCATTCCATTATCTCTTTCTGAAGAGTTTTATTCTTTGAGGCAATTAAATTACTGGCAGAGCATCTTGAACTTGACTGTAGGCTTTGTTAGGGTAGATCTATTTTGGTTTTGTCCTTAATGTCCTTAGTCCTGGATGTGGTTTTTACTTTTATGGTATGGCCCTTGTGAGGTTTTAATGGAAAGCCTAAAGTATTTGCCATATCACTCTAACCTGGCATGACATGAAGTTCAAACGCAGTCTTCTCTGAGTGGGCAGCTGCTAAAATACCTGCTCAGCACATTCAGCTCTCCCAGAATTTTTCCCTCTGGAATCATTGGAGTTCTTACCATTCTTGCAGCTAAAGATTTCAGGGAACTTTATGGTCAGATTTGGAGATTTTCCCTCTTTGTGATTGCTCCTTTCAGGATTTTCCCATCTCAATTTCTGACCGCTCAGACAGCCCAAACTCCATTCTCTGACTCCTCAGATAATTAAGACTATGGCTTTTCTGCCTGAGTTCTACCTGCCCTATTCTGTGTACTGGGGAGTACACTTAGATGTAAAGTTGTTTAAACATGGATCTCTACTTCTTTCAAGGGTTGAATCCCCAACAGTTTGTATCACAGAAAGAAATTAGATGATAGCCTCCCACTTATTCAGAAGTTACTGAGTCTTCTTCAACAGATTTGTGCCACTGAAGGCAGATGAATCTCCACTTCGGAAATATATTAACTCATTTAGTGCTATTTGATCGTAATTTAGTGTTATACTAACCTAATAGCTTGAAAGTTGTTGATGCACTTCTGAAAATGTGTAAAAAACCCAGGATTTTTCAAGGAAACTGGTATTCCCCAAATTGAAAACAACTATAGAATAATCAAATGCCAATAATTTGCTTCCCTCCCCCCCACCCCTGCCAGATGGCTCCCTTGTCTGTTTGTTCATTGTTTTTTTGTTTTGTTTTGTTTTGTTTTTTGCTTGTTGTCTGCTTGAACCCGGGACCTCCCATTTGGGAGATGGGCGCTCAACTGCTTGAGCCCCATCCATTCCCCACCATTAACTTGCTTTTGATTTCAAGCTATGATGCCTGTACATTAGGCCAATTACAGATTATGCTATAAGAGGAAAATACTTTTATATGGATTAGTTTTCTTTTCCTGCAAGTACTTTAGTATGAGATATTAAAAAGTCGTATTTAATTTAAAAATGAAATACTTCATATAATTACATTATCTACAGCTGATTTCAAATACCTTAAAACCACAGTACTTAATTAGCTTCAGTTAACTACTTTTAGAGATGTAAACACTCACAAGATTTATTGAAATTGAGTTTGTTATGGTACATATGATTTTAAATGAAATGAATTTTGTAAAATCTCACAAATTGTTAACACTTCTGCCTTAGTTAAATGTTTTAAATAGTTGATTTATCTTTTAGTTTTCTAAGAGCAACATAATTAGTAATTGCCTCTTACTAACTTTACATACCATTTTATTATACTTGATCCACTGAAGGTACTCTCTCAATAAACTTCAACTAGTCGCCCATATGATTTTTTTCAGCAGAAACTTTTTATACTGCATTTAAAAACTCAATACCCTGTCCTTTATTTAGAGAGCATGTATCTAGAAAATCATTCCATTGCTAATTAAAGATGAAATAATCAGTAGATACATGTCCTTTTTTAGAGTTAAAAATATTGAATTTCCAACAAAATTACCCATATGCATATTGTATCAATAAATAACCCTATTGGCTTTCTTTCTGAAAACCCCTTATATTTATGAATATAATTCATTTAACCCACAGAATTTATATATCTTTATCAAATTTCTAGATCTCCATGATTGGAACTTATTGTTTCAGAGGAGAAATTGAAAAATGTAAAATGACTCCTCAGGGCTGTCAAGTCAGAAAACCCTTTGTCCTTTGGTGGAGTTCTACATCTTTTCTGATATCAACTCTTAATAATATGAAGAGCGTATCTCTAGCAGTCTGTAGAGTCTGAGAGACTACGTGCAGTAAAACAAGGCAGGTGTGGGCTTCCAGCTGACCTATTAGGCTTGGAATTTGTGACATCAATTAGGGACAAGTCTAGGCCAGACAATTGTTCCATCCATTGAGTTTCTTATTTTCACTTTTTTTTTTTCTGAGAGTTTTATTACTTATGGCTGCCTAGATAATTTTGATAATCTCTTATTCCTTGAGAAGGTTTTTGAGTTCTTTTATTTTATTAAATATTTCAAACAGTTTTTGTCTCTAATTTCAATATCTGAAATTCATCAAGTTAATTATTTGTTGTTTCTGCTAAGTCTCACTCATGGTGGTTTATTTCCATGTGTGTTTTGTGATTTTTACTTGGAGCTCATATTTTCTTGAATCTAACATGCATGAATCCTGTGGGCCTCATTTGGGATACTTTCCTTTAGAGAGGATTTATGTTTACTTCAGCTGTTAGACAGGAACAGTACTGTTCTGGCACCTCTGAAGTCCTGTGAGTCCTTTGAGTCTCAGGTTAAGCTCAAAGTTTGGTCTCTTGGTTGCAAGTGTTAATCAGGTCAACTCTAATTTCACCAATCTCTGCTCTACTTACCTGCAAATTACTGCCTCCTGCTCTGATTTCAGCTCATTGTTTTCCCTTTGGAGGTTTTCCTTACTTTATAGTGAGCCTAGTAATACATTAAAAATTATTTGTGTAGTAATTTCTTCAGAAAGAGCATGAAGACCCTTTGAAAGTATCTGATCTGTATACTGCCAGAAGTGGAAATTCCAGTAAGTATTATTTTATCATTTTACAGAAGAGGAAAACAAAGCCACACAGATGGTAAGTAACTTCCCCAAGACCATGGAGCTTGTAAGTAATGGTGAGGCCATTATTGAACATTATTGAAGTCTGACTCCAGAGCTTACATTTTTAACCAACACACCCATGAGTCAGGGTACAGTTCAGTCCTAAGATGCACAGGTACATCAAAGAATTGATTAAGACCATGAGCTGTGTTAGGATTACAAAGGGTGCTACACTCCACAGAATTCAGACTATATCCCTTTACAAAGTTTCTGGAATAAGAGCAATGCACTGAAGATGGAACACCAGCTACCTAGGAAGTCTGGGGAGGAAAGAGGAGCCTAGGAGAACTATTGATAATTATATGAAATACAGGAGGAGATCTAGGAAAATGAAGTGTCAAGGGAGTCAAGGACATAGAATTTCTAAGAGGGAGTGATGAATAGTGTCGTATACAACAGTATGATAAGATAAAGACCAAAAATGATCCTTTGATCTTGGCAATTGGAAGTCATTGCCTTTATTGAGGGGAAATTTCAGTAGAATAATGGTGGCAAAAATCTCTTTACAGTGGGTTGAGGATTAAATTGAAAGTGATGAACTGTGGGTGGGATTGTGGATTATTCTGAGACATTTGCATGAGAAAGAAGAGAAACTGAATTAGTGAGAGGAGTACACAGAATCAAGAGGCCAAGGTCTAGAAAACAGAATGATGAATGATGTAAGAAATGAGTTATTAAAACCAAAAATTTTATTCTAGCTTAGAATTTTAAAATTTGTTTACATTCTCCTAACAGCTACACAAATCTGTCTTCTTGTGTCAAATGGAAAAAATCTTCCAATACTCAGAGGTATTAATTTCCTGACTGCCATAAAGCCCCTCCTTGTCCAAGAGTTACTTTTTAAATAAAACACAGGTTTGAAATTATTTTCTATTATTTTAGCTAAAACAACTAAGTATTTTGACAAAGAATAGAAGTTGCTTAGACTGGAGAAAGAAAAGCAACTATGTGTCCTGTCTTGCGACTAGTTCTTTCTGCATGAAGGATAAAAAAGGAATGGATTTTAATTTTTAAATGGATGCTTTAATTATATATACGTAAGAGCCATTTATTGCAAAAGTTTGTTAACACTGAATTTTTTTCCTAGTGACTGAATTTTCTACATCAGTGGCTCAGAAACTCCCCTGAAATTCCAGGTCTCTGGGCAGTTTTATCACCCTCTAACTAGCTGCTATTATCCAGGCTAGAAGTTTTCCAGTTTTAGGGTGTATCTAAGGTCTCATTGCTAAGCTTCTGATCCACTAAGTTCTGGGTGGGTTCTGAGATTCTGCATTTTTAACAATCTCCCCCAGTGATTCTGGAGCAGATGGTCTGAAGCTCACACTCTGAGAAAGCTAGGCTAGGGTTGCCTTTGGCGAAAATAGAGAAGTATTAGAATACATTCCTTGGTCCCTGCATTTCCCCTTCTCCAAGCAGACTTGACCCCAGGGTAAGTGTGTCTTGCTGGAGAGTTTTAGCATTTTAAAAAAAATTTTCTTTGTAGTTTTTTATTTTACAAATATATTCATCTTTCTTACACAAAAGTTAACGTGCTATGTATACTCTTTTGCATCCTGATTTTTTTGTTAACTATAAATCCTGGAAATTTCCCAACATCAATTCATAGAAATCATTCCCATTATTTTTCTACTTGGGCAAATTACTCCATTGCTCAGAGGGACCATTTAACCAACATCTCATATATAGGAATTTTAGTGGCTCTTACAAATAATGCCGCATGAAATGAACTTGTGTACTTTAATTAATATTGTTGGAGGTATATCTTTAGAGAAGATTCCTAGAAGTAGAGTTGGTGGGCAAAAAATGTATATGTGTATGTACTTTTGTAAGATATTATCTTCTTCCCTTCTATGGGCGTGCTTTAGTTTGCTAAACTGCCAAAAGCAGATACCATAAAATGCACTGGCCTTAACTATGGGAATTTATTAGCTTACAAGACTACAGTTTTGAGGCTGAGAAAAATGTCCAAATCAAGGCATCATCAAGACTATGCTTTCTCCTGAAGACCAGCTGCCAGTGATCTGGGATGCCTCTGTCACATGGCAAGGCACATGGTGGCATCTGCCGGTCTCTCCCTTCTCATCCATGTTTCATTGCTTTCAGCTTCTGTCTTCCGTGGCTTTCTCTCTGTCTGAATTTCATTGTCTTATAAAGGACTCTAGTATGAGGATTAAGATGACCCTGATTGAGGTGGGTCACATATTAACTTAAATTGAGATCTACTCACCAAAAAGCCTAATTACAATGGGTCTACCCCAAAGGATTGTATTAAATTTAAGGATATACTACATTTCTGGGGTGCATAATGCTTCAAACCCCCACACTCTACCCACCAGACCCCCAAAAGACATATTCTTTCCATATGCAAAATACATTCATTCCATCACAATATCCCTCAAAGCCTTAAATCATTTCAGTGACAATATTAATTACAAAGTCTCATCAAAATCAGTTATAGGTGTGGTCTCTCCAGGGGCATAATTCCCCTCTGTGGACCTGTGAAACCTAGAGAACAAGTTATCTTCTTCCAATATACAAAGGAGGGACAGTCACAGGATAAACATTTCCATCTCCATAGGGAGAAATTGGAAGGAAAAGAGGGTCACTGGTACCAAACAATTCTGAAACCCTGCAGGGCATACTTCACTAGATTTCAGGGTCATCTGTAGAATGATGCCTTGTCTTAGGGGCCTGATGGAGCGACAACCCCACCCTTTCCAAGGGCTTGTGCAGCATCTGTGTGCTCCTCAAACACTGGGGTGAAGGCTCCAACATCTTCAAGCATTGGGGTGTCAGCCAGGCTCTTGTTTCCACACCTGAAAAGCATCGGGATGGTGGACGGACTTGAGGCAATCCCCCAGGCAGCTGAGAAAGCTGGAGTGGTAACACACTTCCTGAACAACAGGGTGGAAGACCTGCCTTCTCCAAGAACTGGGGCATACTTACCCTTTCCACACATAGGAGTGGGTCCACTCTCTTAGCCTGAAAAGATGTCTTCAGTGTAGACCTCAGCTTCCATGGTTCTGCCTTTCAAGTCTTTTTTTCCCTTTTCTGCTCTTTTTAGCCCAGGCTGGCAGTGGTTCCATTCATATAGATCTCGCAAAAAACATTGTCGGTTTGACATGTACTACACAGGGGCTCCAGCCATCAGACAGTAAGACTTTCCACAGATCCTTTCTGGATACCTGCACCTCCAATCCTGACTTGCACTGAAATGGTTGACTGGTTTCATGTTCAATTAAATCCTTGCATGGAGCACTGTCCTCTGGGGACTCATTTTCTGGAAGCTCGGAATTTTCCAAACCATCAATTTCTGTTTTCTTTGTGCCCAGGAGTTCAATTCTCAGCTTATCCCCTTTCTCTTGCATTTTACTACATTTAGTTGGGAAATCTTAGCTAAGTATCCAAGCTCATCACTTTCAAACTCTGCCTTACATCTGAAATCAGGACTCACTTTTGCCAAATTCTTTGCCACTTTAACATAAGGATCACCTTTCTTCCAGTTTGCAATGACGCATTCATCATTTCTGTCTAAGGCCTCTTCAGAAGTACCTTTAACTTCCATCTTTCTACCAACAGTCTCTTCAAAGCAGTCTAGGCCTCTTCTATCAAGGACCTCACAATCCTTCCTGCCTCTTCATTACCCAATTATAAAGCCATTTTAACATCTTTTTGGGATGTAGAATTGGCAGCAGCCCACTGGTGGTATCAAAATCTGTTTTAGTTTGCTAAGCTGCTGAAAGCAGATATCATAAAATGTGTTGGCTTTAACTATGGGGATTTATTAGCTTACAAGATTACAGTTTTGAGGCTGAGAAAACGTCCAAATCAAGGCATCATCAAGACGATGCTTTCTTCCTGCTGCAGGTGATCCTGGACTCTCTGTCACATGGCAAGACACAAGGCGGCATCTGCTGGTCTCTCCTGTCTCTTCCAGGTTTCATTGCTTTCAACTTCTTGCTTCTGTGGCTTTCTCTGTCTTTGTCTGAATTTCATTGTCTTATAAAGAACTCTAGTACAAGAATTAAGACCCACCCTGAATGAGGTGGGTCACATCTTAAATTAAATTAAGATCCTTCTCACCAAAAGATCCTACTTACAATGGGTCCATAAATTAACTTTAAGTACATACTTTTCAGGGATACATACAGCTTCAAACCACCACAGGCTATTCCATTTTGCACATTCACCAGCAATGCACAAAAGTGCCTGTACATATTAGCATTATTTCT
>JAQZBX010025131.1:9113-29834 GCA_029593785.1 Cabassous unicinctus | reverse complement strand
GAACCCGGGGCCTCTCATATGGTAAACGGGTGCGCTATCCATTGCGCCACAGCCGCTTCCTGCCGTGAGGTTGCTGCATCAGCCCACCGCACCGCTCAGGCCGGCGTGCCCTCACAAGGAGGCCTCGGGGCGCGAACCCGGGCCTCCCATATGGTAAACGGGGGCTCTATCCACTGAGCCACACCCGCTTCCCCAAAGATAATTAAACTACATTTCCTGCCTTCATGGAGGTCATATTCCAGCTAGAGAAACTGATATTTATATTTAAAATTAAAATTGCCTTTGTGCTGACATTGAGATGTAAAACGAAGTGCTGAAGGAGTACTGAGGAAGAACAGTAACCCTGCACATGAAGGAAGAGGAGGGAAGTTGGGTGAGATGGCTCCGAGATGATCAAAATGGGAAGATGTAGAAAAGGGGCACATAAGCTATGGGTGTAACCCATTTTAAATTCCAAGTTGATTTTGATTTAATCCTCTTAGGGTATGCTGGAACTTCCTTTAGGTAAATTTGCTAAAGAACAGAATTGAGTCTTATCCACGGTGGTATTCATTTATTCATTTATTTCACTCAGTAAAGTTTGTAGGGTGCCTGGCACATATTCAGACAGCAGAAACAGAGAAAACTAGGGTATGGGACTTCTACCCTCGAGGAGCTCATGTCTAGAGATATAGAAAGACAATAGATGATTAGAGAAAAATATGTAAATGCCATGATAAAGGTATGCAAGGGGGAAATGGAGAACTAAGGGGTTAGCTAGGTAGACAGGTACGGATCAGGCATTCCAGACAGTTGAAGCAACATGAAGGAGGAATGAAGGCAAGAAGTAGCACAATATGTAGGGGAAGCTCAAGTGGATTGATGCTAGCAGCATATTAAGTGGGGGTGAGGAGTCATGAGCAGGGAAGGGCCAGATCTTCTACGGATGTTTTCAGGACCTTGGATTTTATCCAAAGTACAAGAAGTCATCAAAGGGTTTTAGGCGGAGGCAGCTAGGTCAGGAGTACATTTGGAAAAGATCAGTCTGGCTGCAGTGTTGAGATAGACTAAAAGGGGTCAAAACAAGAGGTAAAGAAAGGAAATAAAAGACCTTAAGGTCTAGGTGAGAGATGAGAACATCATCTAGGGCAGCAGTAGGAGGATCAGAAAGACGTGAGCAGATTTCTGAACTATTGAGACTCACATCAGTTTGTTTCTAGACACCCCAGTCCTGAGCATCTCATTATAAAGCTGCCTCTGCTGCAAGGCCATAGGAGAGCCAGAGGCCCAAAGACAGCCGCGTCCTGGACCCCAGGCTAGAGAGTTCACTTCCCAAAGATCACTCGCCTCTAAATCCCATGGGTCCGAGCTTCTTGCCAACCATCCCTATTCCTTCCCAGATTTCAGTTCCTTGAGGACAGATTACCTGTACCGTAAAACACAAATCACTAAACTCCAGCTTTCAGATGTCTCTGAGCACACGCTGTGGTTATTTCATTTTCAGAGCCTAAGCTTCCATATTTCTTATTGAGTGAACAGGGTGCATGTGGCTAAAACCTTGGTGCCTGTGTACTTTTGGAAAGTACAAGTAAAGCAAAGGGTCCTAAATAATTTACAACTGTCCTAATTTTTTCCAGCTGCCTCCCTTCTTCCATCTCTCCAAGGGATGCAAAAGCAGCCTCCAGCAATCGAAAATGTTCATATTTCTAGAAGCTGTGGGAGAAAAGAAGAAAAACTGCAACTGTTCCCTCTCTAAATATTCTTTGCATCATTTTTTCCCCTCATACCCAGTGATGGCAGGTAATAGTCACAATTTTAGAGAAAAATGTGGTCTAGTGAAAAGATCTTGCATTGTTGTCACGGTGGCATTGAATCATAGAATGTTAGAGCTGAAATTTGAATTTAGAAACAATCTCCTTCAGAGATGGAAAACACCTGGCATGCATGCTATAATCCTCCTCCCCCACATCCATGGCAGACATCCATAATCCATCACCTTAGTCTTCTTCTATGAGCCCAGGGGTAGCCTCAAATCTTTGTCAACACAGTGGTTAAGTGATGACTGAATGATTTGAGTTGGCACAAAATGAAACTCATTCCTCACCTCTAATCTCATCTCAGCAGCTGCACAGGGGGAAATAGAGGCAGGAGTGACCCAACACCTCATTATCAGTGAGTTTTGATTGTAAGACCTGCCTCCACATCCTTTACTCATCTTTCAGGTGAAAAGGAAGGAAATCCCTTTTAGCCATGACTCTGAGTCTTTCCCTCCTTGTGTCTCTATGCTTCAGTGTCCCCCAGCATCTCTGTCTGAAAATCTCTGAGCATCTGTCTGCCTGATGCTTTCTTTGAGCTCCTGTCTACCTTTCTGTTCACACCTTTGTCTTAATATGTTTCAGTTTATCCACAAAGTAGATCTGGGTATAGGAATGTCTCCTGACGTCGATGCCTCCAGTTTCTCCATACGAAATTGCATCTCCTGTTCTGCACCAGAGGATTTTAGTCTTGTTGCTAATAAGATGGGAAAGAGAGTGCAGGAAATGCATAACCATAGAGGAAGAGCTTACTGGAAGGTAAAGTGATCAGGAGGAGAAAGATCTTTCTGGGGCAACAGAAATGTTGAAGCACGTATGTGCATAAATAGCCACAATTTAATTAGCCTCGGAAGAAAGCCCACTGTGGAGGAGGAAAGGGGATAAGAAAAGGCGGAAAGGATGAAAACAGGAGGTTTCTGTGTTGGGGGGCAGGTGGTAGTTGATCCAGGGTGTGTGTGCCATTTTTTCCTTGGTCTGTTGGTGAGGGTGGGGGGTGTCCTCTGATGGTTCTGTTCGGTCTCAGGAGGGTGTGATAAGAGCTGGGAGTTGAGGGGTGCTCCATAGCATCATCATGCTCAGTGAAGAGGGTCCCTGGGTCCTGCTGGCCTTCCAGCTTGGAGCAACTTCATGGGCCCAAGAGCCATAACATAAGCCTCATCTTTTGTCACCTGGCTTCTAGCTGTCAGAACCCGTCTCAGTATTTGGCCCACATCCTTCCCTTCAGACAATGAGCTGACTTTCTCTATGTATGGGTTTGCTCAAAGGCAGAAGGAGCAATCTCAACAACTGTCACCTAAACAAGAGGAGACGTCTTACATTTAAATCCAAAAGTCCATGAGATGTTTAATTTTATGCATCAGTTTGACTAGGTTGTGGTGTACAATTGTTTGGTCAAACACTGGTTAAACGATGTTGCTGTGAAGGTATTTTGTAGATGTGATGAACATCTACAAAGAGTTGACTTTAAGTAAAAGAGATTATCCTCAATAATATGGGTGGGTCTCACCCAATCAGTTGAAAGGCCTTAAGAGCAATAGCTGAGGTTTCCCAGCAAAAAAGAAATTCCACCTCAAGACTGCAACCTCACCTTCTGCCATGTTTCCAATCTACCAGCCTGCCCCACAGATGTTGGACTTGCCAGTCCTCAAAATTGCATAAGCCAATTCCCTCAAATAATTTTTTTATCTATCATCTATGTATCTATCTGTCTCTAATCTATTGTCTTATATATCTATATCCTATTTGTTCTGTTTCTCTGGAGAACCCTGACTGCTACATCCTCCAATACCAAGATGAGGCATGTGCTGAAGTTACAATTCCCATGTGGTCTTGCCAGTATTAGCAGATCACCATGATCTTGCTGAGCACTCCCTTTCTTTTCTTTCTTCTAGAGCCTGCTTAGATCTCTGAATGCAATGTTTCCTTTCCAAGACAGGAAATCAGAGGCTTGACTCAACACCCTAGTGATCAAACTTGGCTAAACATTGGAATCACCTGGGGAGTTTTAAAAAATATTGATGCCTGTGTCCCATCCACAGAGATTCTGATTTATTTGGAATCGAGTGTAGCTGGGGTATGGGGAATTGAAAAAATCTCCTAGATGAGTCTAATTTGCACTTTTAAAACCACTGCTTTATAGTTTCCAAACCTAATGAATCCCACCAGTATCTGCCTTTGGATCACTTTTATAACTTCTTCCCAAATGGTAGCTGCCACTCAAAGTGTCCTGCTACCATTTGTATCATCTGTGAGTTCAAGCATGGGATGCAATTATCCTTGCAATTGCTAACAAGCAAGAAGCAATGGTATAGTTATTTATTGGCTGGGTTTCATGCATTAGGACATCTGGATTTACTGCTGTACTTGTCACGACGGGGTGATTCTAATACTGGGGACTAGAGCACTCTCAGGGTGTTGAGGTTATAGGTATTATCAAAAGGATAGACAACATAACTAGTGGGAAAAGACACCCTTATCTTTTTCTGAAATGAATCACTAGTATCTCTTTGTGTGATGAACCAGGATGATTCCCCAGATAAAAATAATTACCTGCAGGAAAAAGAGCAGAGTCTAGGTGATAGCTGAGTCAAAGCAAGTGTCAAATTTGCACCTGTGTGCACACACCTGTGCTCACACTCAAACTACAGCTTGATGACTACTACAAAGTCTCAACTTCTCTGAGCCTCCACCTTCTCCTCTGTGAGCCAGATTTAATCATATCAACCTAGCAAAATTATTCTGAGAATGAAATAACATGAATTTAAAATTTATTACACAAATATTTGGAAAATATTAGTCCTAGAGCTCTTATAACTCTGCAGGGAAATATAAAACCTCAATTAAAAAATTAGCAACCACTTCACATACACTAGGACATCTATTTTTTTAAAAAAGAGCAAATAAATCTTGGCAAGGATATGGAGAAATAGAAACCCTCATGCATTGTTGGTGGTAATGTAAAATGGTACAGCCACTGAGGAAAGCAATTTGTTGGTTCCTTGAAAGGAAATTACCAGATGTACCAGCAATTCCACTCTTAGGTATATGTCCCAAAGAATTGAAAGCAGGGACTCGAACAGATACTCATACACCGATGTTCATAGCAGCACTATTCATGCTAGTCCAAAGATGGAAGCCACCCAGTTGTTAATAAAGGAATGGATAAACAAAATGTGGTATATGCATACAATGCAATATTATTCAGCTATAAAAAGGAATGAAGTTTTAATACATGCTACACAACTTTCAAAACATTAAGCTAAGTGAAATAATCCAGTTGCAAAAGGACAAATATCCCACTTACAGGAAATATCTGGAATAGGCAGATTCATAGAGGCAGAAAGTAGATTAGAGGTTACCAGGGGCTGGGGGAAGGAGGAGTTATTGCTCAATGGGTAAAGAGTTTCTATTTTGGGTGACGAAAATGTTTTAGAAATGGAAGGTGGTGATGGTAGCACAAAATATAATAGTTAAAATGACAAATTTTAAGTTATGTACATGTTACCACAATAAAAAATTAGCAAGAACATGAATGGGCAATTTGTTGAAGAAAAATAGATGTGACCAGTAAAACAAAGGAAAGTATAAATAATTTTAATTAAGAAAATGATATCATTCTTTTACTTTAATAAACTGCCAAAGATTTATACTGTAGTGAGATAGGTTCTCTTATGCTATGCTAATGGGAACATAAGTTGATTTAGTCTTTTTAGAAAGCAATATGGCAACATCATGAACCTTTCAAAAGTTTTAGAACCAGTAATTCCACCTCCATAATTTATCTTAAGGAACAAATAGGGTTTTTATAGATGTTGATCTCAATGTTATTTATAATAGTGAAAAATTGAAATAATCTAATTTTTCGAAATATATGAATAGTTAAGTAAATTATGGTTCATTTTCAAAGTAGAATGATGTAGTTATAAAATTAAATTTGCAAAGACTATCAAATGACACAGGAAAATGTTCTTGGTAAGTGAACAAACAAGATATCAAACTTTACTTATAATATTCTAATTTTGTTTTAAAATACATGCTATTTTATCTTCTGGGATGCTTTTTCTTGCTAGTAACAGACACTGGCTGGAAATGGCTTAAATAATAAAGAAAATTTATAAGCTTATATAACAGAAGATCCAAACACAGGGCAGCCTTCAAAATTGGTTGATTTCGCTGTTCAACATTTTCATCAGGGATCCACATTCTTTCTAAATCACTCTTCTGCCCTCCTCAGTTGTTGCCTCTATTCATAAGCTACAGACCCAACAATGTGCAGAGAAGAAGCTTCTCTCTCTCTAGCTTTCTCTCCTCTCCCCTCCCCCTCCCTCTCTTTGATGAGGAAAGATGGAATTTTTTCTCATTAGCCCACTGTCAGAATTCCCCTCGTGATTTATAGCCTGAATTGGGTCATATCCATCCCCTAGCTAAGCCCTGGCAAAGGAAATGAGATTACACATGGACACATGGGGATGCATTCCTGAATTCAAGGGGTGGGGTTGCCCGAAGCCAATGGGTTATAGAGGGCATAGTTGCCATTCAGTTAGGAAAGAAGAGGAGGCAAAGGGATGCTGGCTAGTAACCAACTGTCTCCACTATGAGTTTGCATCAGTCCACGAAGATATATTCCTTCCAATTGGCTTCTCCTTCTCCTATAGCAACAAAAGATTAGGAGACTTTCCAAATAAAAATATAGATTCTACAGGACCATGAGAAATAGCCTCAGAAAAGGAGAAATAGCCTCAGAAAAGGAGAAATAGCCTCAGAAAAGGAGAAGATTTTTAGGTCAGCTACTTAGTGCCAAGATTTTTTTTCCCCGCTCAGGGGAGAGCGCGAATGCAGTGCCCCACTACCACAAATTATGCAGTCGAGTTTCCCACATTTGGGGAAATCGCAGGGGTCAGCACATCCGGGGTGCAATGGAGAAGCCTTGCCCTGGGAAAACCACCTTTGTGACCATGGTATCTCCCCTGCCAGGTAAGTATAGTGCCAAGACTTTAACTGAAGCCATGGGCAGCCCTTCCAGTGCTCATGGGAAAGAGAATCAAATTCAAAGAGTAGCCCAGCCAGGCTGTGACCTCTGATGACAAGCACTTCTGATACAGGGACAGAGGTGCCACTGCCTGGCTGGCTCTTCTCGTCTCTCTGTATAGTGTCTCCGTTGCTCATCATGGGGATGGAAGTTGGGGTTTAAATTGAATGAGGACTATAAGTCATTAGAGAAGGAGCAGACTTTTTGTGACATATAAAGTTGAAATTCACCTAGTGATCCCAGCTGGAAATATCCACGGCCTTGTTTCCATGATGTCACGTGAAGAATGACTACAATAAAATCTCCTGAGATCCTGCAAACCAGATTGCTTTCTGCTCCCAAAGGGTCTCAGCAACTCACAGAAGGTGTCCTTTCATGAGAAGTGCATTAATTCACTCATTTATTCAATAAGCATTTAAGCACATAATAATAATGATCGCTAATAATTATTTAGCACTTTCTATGTGCAGGTAATATTCTCAGTGCTTAGTATGTATTTCTTGGTATAATTATCCCAACAGTCCTGTGAGGTAGTTACTATTATTTCCACCTTATAGGTGAGGAAGCTGGGTGTTGGAGATGTTTATGAACTAGTCCAAGGTTGCACAGTTGGTGAGTGGCAGAGCTGGGATTCAAACCCACGCAGTGTTAGTTCAAAGCCTGCAATCATGGCTACCTGACACTGCCTCTGTATTATCTATTAATCACTCCTGTGCTGTGGGCTATGTACTGCATATGCCAGGAACACAGAATTGAATGAGGCCTAAAGTACCCAGCACAAGCTAGACAGTGGATGCATGTTAAAACAAGAAAGAAAGAAAGAAAGAAATAGAAGAGAAAAAAATGGAGGGAAGAAGGTTTCTATTTAATTACTCATCTAGAAAATATGTACTAAATACCTACCAGACAAGATAACAGAAACGAATTAGACAAATTATTCATCCAAAGGGGCTGTAAATAAATAAATTAAAATACAGTTTAGAAGAGAACACCCACCAATCCATTTAATCATTTCACCAATGAATGATTAAAGAGGGTACTTAATAGCTTCTTTGTGGTAGAACCTGCAGGGCCCCCAAATGAATGATGCATTCTTACCATGACAGGAATCCTGCCTTGTAGTAGGAGAGGGAAAGAGATTTGTAGAACACATTTGTGAAAATATACATTCAATAATACCCAATATTTACATGGGATTATACCATACCCATCATTGAATCCTAAAAACATTCTAATGAGGGAAATATTGTTATCCCTCATTACAAAAGGTAGTAGGTACACAGAGGGACAGCGACATACTCAAAGTCACAGAGCTGGTACATAGCATAGTCAAGACTGAAACTCAGCGTAGTTAAAAGTCCCCAGCCTCAAAGCAGGGTGGGATGAATGCCATAACAAGATATTGGAAAAGCCCGTCAGAAGATCTTTTGATGGCACTGGATGTGAGGGAGCAGACCCTTGAGGAGATAGGATGTTATTTGAACATATTTTAGTGGAGCAAGAGTAAAGTTTAGGGACCTGAGCATTGTATGGGCAGGACATATATTTATCAGAGGCCACCTCATGGAACTAGGCTGGGGAGCCAGTGTCACAGAAGGCAGGTGTCATCACTTTACAAGCAAGGGGATGAGAAGAGAGATTGAATAACTTATTAGTACCACTATGTTCCAAACACTGTGCTAGTTGCATTACACGTGTGATCTCATAGCATCTTTGCAATCACCTGGCAGTCCAGTGTTATTTATGTCTGTTTTACAGAATGGGAAACTGAGGCACAGAAAGGCTAAGCTACTTGCCCAAAGTCACACAGCTCAACCACTGAGACTCTCCAAACAGTACAATGGGCTGCATTCATGTTATAAGGCCCCGCACTCTTGCCCAGCAGCACGAATGATAATATTCAGGGTAGCTGTAAGTTTGGACCTGAAGTCCTAGAGACCTAGGTAAGCCCAAATCCTGTCTAAGACTGATCACGTAACCTTGTAAAGGCCCTGGGGGAGGGATATGACCAAATAAATGAAACATTAACAATTATTATTTGGCAGTGCTTTGGTCTCAAAATGCAAGTTTGGAAGTCTAGCAAGGTGAGCTGGATCATGTAGACTCTGGATTGGAAAACTTTTTCATTAAAGGACAAGATAGTAAATATTTGAGGCTTTGTGGGTCATTTGGTGTCTGTCACAACTATTCAACTTTGCCAACACTGCCATCATAGCACCAAAGCAGCCATAGATAATATGTAAATGAATGGCCATGGTTTTGTTACAATAAAACTTTATTTGCAAAAGCTTATGTTATGTCCGATTTGGACCAAAGGCTGTCACTTGCCGACCCTTGAAGTAGATGCTTCTGTTTCCCTCCTGTGAAAACAGCTTAGCGACCCCAACTGGAGCAGTAAAATTCTACATCCCTTAAGCCCAGAACAGAGTTTCAGAAAATGCTGACACAAGGAGATGAGGCTCCCCTCCAGCCATGGAGGCTATGGAGTGAGGGAGACAGAGATAAAGAGAAAGCATCAGCCTCACAGCCTGGGGCTACCTGCCCTAATCTTAATCTGGACCAGGAGCCCCGAGGAAAGTGAGAGAGAGAATTGGGTCACCTAGCATTCAAGGGGCAGTCCAACCTCCCGAAGAGACAGAGGGAGAGGAGCAAAGGCCTTGGCTTGCTCACCTATCTGACATTGCAACCCTAGAAGGCAGGGTGCAATTTGTTTCTTGGAATCTAACTCAACAGCTTGGCACCCTCCTTTTTTGGGGGGGGGGGTAGAGGAACTTGTCTTAGATCCTGACATCCTTAGAGAGCAGAAATGGAGTGGGGATGGGAGGTACAAGTGGTATTGAGTACCATCCAGAGGCCAACACACGCATTATCTCATTTAATCTTCACATCACCCCTGTAAGGTAGTATTACTGCTCCTATTTCACAGATCAGAATACTGAGACTTACAGGTTAAATGGCCTGTAAGATCACCCAGCTACTAACCAGCAGATCTGGTATTAGAACCAGTGCCTCCAAAACATATGCCCTTAACTACCAGACTATATTACCTCTTCATATGGCCCCAAGCTTTCTGAATAAGCAAGTAGGTAGCTTGCTTGATGCCAAAATGTCGCTATCAGTAGGAAAGTATGTGACTCTGACTTTCCCTGCAGTGTTCAAAGATATGCTGGCTCTCAGCAAATTGGAGTTCCCACTGTTTCTTCTTTAGAGGATCCCAGCTGCTAAGGGATGAAGACTGCTGGAGCTAACAGTCCCTGACCCAGGAGGGTTCTGAGGTGCAGAAGTAAAGAGAAGTAGGTCACCTTCTTGGCTGAGTCTCCAGAACTGCTTCAAAGATAACTGTGCTATGGGGTTACCACATTTCTGTGTTTCATGCAGGAAATTATTGCATTCAGGAGCTAAGAATTTTCAAGTCCTAAGGAGGAAATGGAAGCAAAGGAGGAGATGGATAGAATGGAGAGGCTCAGAAAGAAGAGAGGGGATGGCAACTGGGTACCTTTGGGGTCTTTCTAAAATGGAGAAGAGTGGGAAGGTAGGGTTCCTGACACGGGCTGCATTTGCTTGCCCATCCTGCATCCTCTCTCCTTTAAGTACTAGCACTCTTTCCCACACCCTGCCCATGTGATTTAGGTGGGAGTGACCCCACCCTACTCAGATCCACTAATGTACACATGCTTCTGGCCTGGTCAGTCACTGAAGTCCATGCGTGTGGCCAATGCAATTGGTTCAGGCTTGAGCACCTGACTTTAATTGGTCCAATCATCATCAACCCAAGAACTTTTATAGAAATAATTGGGAAACTAGCCCTTTACCACAGAGATTACTGCCTTTAAACATAATTGAAGCCTGGAGATTAAAGGGTTTCCATGTGTGGAGGCTCCTCTAAGGGTGAAGTCACCCAGAGAGAACAAGGCCACGAGATAGGGAATGGTGGGAGAAGAGAGAAAGAGAGACAAAGAGAAAGAGAATGAGGCCATTAAATAAGCAGCTGGACCCAACGAGGACTGAAATCAGCAACCATCCTTTCAGTTGCATGAGTCAGTAAGTTCCCTTCGGGTTGAATTTTCCTGTCAATTGCTACTATGAAAGTACTGGGACTAAATAGGATGTGCCTGGTGTGTGAGGACAGCATGCTGCTTTTGAGATGCATAAACTTGGTCAGGTCCTTTTATCTCTGCTAAAATGAGGACAGTGAAATCACTGATGATTAACACCATGTCCTTTATGAATAATTATATCTAATATTCATTGAGCGCTTGCTATCCACCCAATACTAATGTAAGATACTTATGGCATTTGAGACTCACAGCATCTTATGATTGTTACAATCTTAGAATACTGTCCTTATCCTAATTTTACATATTGATAAACTGAAGTATGAGTGAGTAAGTGATTCTCCCAAAGTCAGAGAGTTGGTAAGTGGCTTAGCCTAGATATGAACCCAGTGGTCTGACCCAAAACTGTTCTCATATACCACTTGTGATTCCATTTAAATGAGAAAGGATCATGCAGAGAATATAAGGGAGTTTGATGATAATGGCCCATGAGTTCTAAAGGGCATGGAAGAAAGGTTTCCAGAAATGATGAGAGGTTGGACTAAAAAAAATGCACTTTGCCAGATGGGAATGAGAGTCCAGATTATAAGTGATATCCAGAGAGTCTTGGAATTCTGGGGATGACAGATATAAATAATAATATAGGTATAGTGGGATTAGGCTTGAAGATTTCCAAGGCAGCTTGCAGTGGTAAGATTGTGTGTGTCCCTTTGTGTGTGCTGGGTGAGTGGATGGGGGGAGTAGGTTGAAGGGTTGGGTATTTTCCAAGATCAAGCAAAGCTCTAGGGTTTTTTATTTCTTCCTAAAAAGTGTTACTATAAAGCATATTTTTAAAAAAGACACATTTTATTACTATCTAAAAAATAAAAACCTCAACAAAGCAATCATTTCTATAAAACCAGAGCCTAAAGTGGAGATACAGTATGTTAGGGGAAATATGTGGAAATAACAAAAGGAGTTTATATGTAAGCTAGTTGGGCTCAGAAAAAAATGAAATATAAAAATAAAACCATGAAAGGAGTGAAGGTTTTCTATTGGACACTGTACATAGACAAAGACTAGTCATGGCTGTAAACATAATAAAGAACTTGGAAGAAAGGATTAGAAGATTGAGAAAAGTGAGTTAATTGAGATGTCAAGGAACAGACAATTAAAATGGATTAAAAATAAAATGATAGCTATGGAAGAAGGATAAAGGAGATACAACACACACATAATGGATATTCCTGTAGAAAAGAATCGAAATATATGTAATTCATGAAAAGTTTTCAGAAAATTTTAAAAAATTAAATCTATACATTAAAAGGGATAGGCATATCCCAGAGTCTGTGGCCAAGAATGATCAACCCTAACACATATAATAGTAATGTTAATGGATTTCAAGAATCGATACTTTAGTCAAATAGGAAAAGTAAGGTGGACTGGTCTCAGTCTTTTCTATAGCAGCTTTCAATGCTAGAAAGTAGTGGAGTAATACTTATAAAATCCTTAAGGAAAAATATGATAAAATAAGCTTATACATAGATAAATTGTTGTGTATAAAGGTAATAGATACAGAATGTTTGATATTTTTGAGCATGCAACAACTCAGGAAATAGACACGTCCCAACAACCCTGCTTGAAGAATCCACTGCAGGATGAACTTCAGAATGAAAGGCAAATGAAATAGGACTCATGTTGAGCATAGAATCTGTCTAACTGTGGACTAAGACTAAAATAAGCATGGGAATTACGATTGCAGAAAAAAAACTTTATAAGCTCCCACAATATATAAATGACTTAATTAAGAAAGTTGGAAGGAGAAGAGGGGAAAATGGTGAAAGGAACTGTTCTGTATGCTGCCTTCCTAATTCTTCCTAATCTTTCATAGCCAGAAATCAAAAGGTATCATTTAAAGCATATAAACCACATAAAAGAGGTATATTTAAAAATAATAATTAACTCAAATTGTGTGGCAATGAAGAGGAGGGGGATAGGAAAGGAAGGGGAAATATACTTATTTTGCCAATAATTCATAATAGGGAGTTGATAGACACTGTCTAAAGATAGACACTGTCTAAAGAATAGCAAGAATTACAAAGACAACTATTAGAACAAAAAAATCAAACCTTCAGGGAAAATGCCCCCTCCCAATAATAAAAAAAAAAAAAGGAAAATCAGACTCTTTAGTGAATAATTTTTTTAAAAAAACTTAAGTGATAAAAACAAAGAAAAAAGGTTGCAGAAGGAGCTCGGTTAGTTTTACCACTCCTATCCCCTCTTTGCCCCTGTAGGCACCAATTCTATTTGGAAAATGGAGAAATGAATGAATCACTGCTCACCTCAGCTCTTTCTTTCTCCTTGGGAGTGAGCTGCCTTTAGGGCAAATGAGTTCTAAGCTGCACCTTGATTCAGGGTCTTATCTCCACCGGGGGCTACAAGCCTATATCTGGAAGGGTTGCCTGTCTGAGAGAGTAAGTCTGTTAAATTCAGGAGCTCAGTTGTCTATAAATAGAAGCCACATGTTTCAACCTAGTGATATTTTGGCCTGTTACTTTTGTCTGTGTCTCAAATTATTTGGTACACAGTTGTGGCAGAAGAGTGCCATTTATTGGAGCTTCTCAGAAGACCCTAACAATGATGAGTTGGGATTTTTGAGGGGTCCAATGCAATTAGGAATGTTTATACAATACTTAGAAAAGTGTCTGGTGCATAGTAGGTACTTCATAAGCATGGGTAAATGAACGATTGACTGAAGTTTAGAATTTCAAAGGAGACGGGTTGAAGGATAGCTAGTGAGTCTCTGATGTGGCTAAAAATGAGGACATGTAAACAAGAAACTGCAGGGGTAGTTGGTGGGGATTGAGTCACATCCCCCACAAAATAAATGTTCAACTCTTAGCCGCTGGTCCTGTGGGTATGAGTCCATTTGTATCTAGGCTCTTTGAAGACATTATTATTAATTAAGGAAAGGACTCATTTGTGAATAGAATCTCCAAAGATCCTATTCAGATGAAGCCAAATTGAATCAGGGTGGGTATTAATCCATATGCCTAGAATCCTTACAAGGAGAGGAAATCTAGAGAGAGGCACAGATGACTGAGCAGGGGAATCAGAAGCTAGAAGTCAGTAGAAGTCAAAGAATAAAGCAGATCACTACATGACAGAGGCAGAAATGCAAGTCAGGGAACCCCAAGGATTGTGGCAAGCCAGCAGCAAAACACTACAGACTCTAGAAAAAACCTGGCCTGCTGAGATCTTGATTTTGGACTTCCAGCCTCCAAAACTTTCGGATAAAAAAATTCCTGTTTTTTAAGCCAACCATTGTGTGGCATTTGTCATAGCAGCTCTGGTAAACTGAGACAGTAGCCATCTTCTATCTTGTGCACATGGCAAAAGAGAAAACTGTTTTGCAGAGAGAAGAGAATGACACAGGTAATGCAGAGTTCAGTGAAGACGAGCCTTTGGGGACAGAGAAGAGACAGAGTTGTGGCAATCTGGCTTTGTGTTGGCTTCCCAGTTTCTGGTTCCATAATTTTGTGGGGCCCAGCGGTACTTTATGCCCTTGGTTTCTGTGAGACATCCATGTATCCTCTTAATAAGTCCCTCTCCTTTTTATTTTTCCAGCTTAAGCTCATTTGAAGTGGGTTGTTTTTACCTGCAGACTCAAAGACTCTTGACTAAGACATGAGATGCTGAGGCCCAGAGCAGCTGGAGGATGCTTTCTAAGCATACAAAATGTTTAAGAATTTTGAGTCTGGGCAAACAGCCAGAATTCTCTGTAGGTAAAGCAAGGGCACTTTCAAGGCAAGAAAAACACTGCTGGGTTTTCCAAACTATTATAGGGACTATCAGACTTGGAGAGGAACCATGGATGGCTAGGAATATTTTTTTAAATGCAAAGGCTAATATAAAGTGGTTAAAATCCCAACCTTCCCACCAGCTCACGAATTATTAGAAAGGCACAGAGCTCCTTACTGGTAACCAGTTGGGTACTACATTAATTCTACTCCATAATTCTGCAAATTCTGCAAGTTTCACAGATGGAGTCTGTGGCAGTTTGCGATTATTTATGAATCCCCCAAAAAGAGAAAAACTATGTTTGTAAACGGGTCCGTTCTTCTGGGTTTGATACTCTTTGATTGTATTAAATTCAAAGGTTTTACGTTTACTTGATAAAATCAATTTAGGTCTTTTGATTCGACCACATCAGTAGGACATGACTCAGTTTGAGTCCCTGCCCCCTTGGCATGCTGATGTAAACAGACACTCACTCAAGAAGACACACGGGAAGAGAGAGAGCTCCATAGATGCCAGAGGAAAGAACTGTGTCATGTGACAGAAGAGAGAAGCTCAAACAGCTAAAACCCAGGGAGAGATGAGCCATTTACCTGATAGTTTGCAGCCGAAGAGAACAGAGCAACTGAGCAGCTGAGAAGGCCTGAGAAACCAGGCAGAGATCGCCCGCCATCTTGCTTCAACATGTAGCAACTGGCTTTGGTGAAAAACCAGCCTTGAGTTGGTCTCTTTAGGGCCTTGTAACTGTAAGCTTTTACCCCAAATAAATACCCTCTATAAAAGCCAACAGATTTCTGGTACTTTGCATCAGCACCCCTTTGGCTGACTAATACAGTGTCCAAAACCAAAATAACAGCCTATTTCATTCTGATTCAAGTTCACACTTGCCTGTGTTCTGTGCTTTTCTGAGAGGCTAGGGTGACTGAGTACAGACTTTGGACTTTTGTGGGCTTAAACTAGCAAGTGTAGCAAGCATGTATTCTCAGCTGGAGGTAACCAGGAAGCCTGCAAAAGAATGGGAGGAACATTCATTGTACAAGCTGGGACCAAGATGAGCTTCTGTGTCACAGGGATAAATAATTCCAATTAATAAGTAGAACCAAATCCTTGATGAAAATGGTGATATTTTAGCTCTAGCACCCACAACGGATACATAGCAGGTGTGCAAAAAATAGTTGTTGAATATTGAATGAATTATGTTGAATACCTCTTATTTGTTCTCGTATTACATGTTTTTTTCTCCTTGGTAGCATTTATCACAATAATGTCTCAATTTACTTAGGTAGCTATTCAATTAATACCCATCTTTTCAAGTAGAAAGCTCCGAGGGCAAAAGCTTCATGTTTATGTGTTTACATTGCTCACTATTGTTTCCCAAGTGCCTAGCAGAGTGTTTGTATATTGTTTGATCTTAATAAATATTTGTTGGATGAATAAATGCTGTCTTGTTTATGTTTGGCAAATGCTGGGCTCAGATAGCTGAGTGTTTAATTTGGATGGAGGTCTGTGCCCCTGCCTATGGCCATTTGAATGGTCTCTTGGCAAGAGCAGGAGTTTTCTCTCATCTCTCCTGCCCAGATTCTAAGGGATTAGCACTTTAGTGTTTGGTCTGTTCCTTTTCTTCTGCCTAGAACAAAAGGGTTGATCTTTATCAAATCAGGATATGTCAAAACCCAAAGTAGCAATCCCAGTCACTTGTCACTTCAACAAGAGGAGAATTGCTATGTGGAACCAAAGTGATATGCTGCAACTGCTGTGCCATCTTCGTTGCTGTCTTGGATTTGTGGACCTTCCTTTTTGTTGTGGTCTCACTCCTCTATGGTCAACTGGTTCTACCTTTGAACCTCTGCAGTATAGCCAGAGAAGGCTATACTTCAGGTGCTCAAGAAACCAGCAGCAACTGGACCTAGCAATAGAGCCAATTTCTTTGGAGGCCCAGTTAAATTTCTGCTGTAGCAGAACAGATTTCTCTGCCTCCACCTTTATTTGTCCCTCTCCTCCCTCCTGATGGAGAGGGGATCCTTTAGCATAGCATGGCATATTGAATTTATATTCAGAAAGGTGATCAACATCAGAAAGAGAGAGACTTCTTTGTGGTAGGTGCTCTGTTCTGCACCTTAGTGGGACCGGATTATGCAGATCAGGGAGTGGGTGGCTGAAATGGACCTTTCTGGCTAGAACACAAAGGGTCATATCAGAATGAAACAGGGACTCTTGGGGGACATGGTAGAAAAACTAGGAGGGAGATTGAGAGATGGTGGACTTTCAGGTGCCCATGAAGAAAAGAATTGGCACTGATTGGAAGGTGACTTGCATTCATCAGAACTCTTTCAGTTGTAAGTGGCAAAAAATCAGCTTCTAAAAGTTTAGGAAAAAAAAAAAAGAGTAATTTATTGACTCAGATTACTGAAAAGTCCTGGTGTTGGAGGAAGCATTTGGGCATGGCTGGATCCATGGCTGTATCCAATATCATCAGGGATCAATCTTTATGATCTGGTTCTGCGTTCTTCTATAAAGGCATCTTTCTCACACAGGCTTTCTTCATGAAGTAGACAACAAGGCTGCTGGCAGTATCATAGAATTGCCAGAAATAGCAAGTAAAAATACAGTAGGCCCAGTTACATTTGAATTTCAAAAAAAGAATGAATGATTTTTTACTCTAAGTATATCCCATGCAATATTTGGGACATACTTTTACTGAAAATGACTTGTTATTCATCTGAAAATCACATGAACTGGGTGTTCTGTATTTTATCTGGCAAACCTATGATATCATCCTTGCAGCTAATAATTTCAGAAGAAAGAGCATGGTTTCTCTTCTCATACAGTGTGTTCTTAAAATGGTTCTGATTGGCCAGTCTAGGTTATGCACTCATCTCCATGATTGAGTTCATGAGTTGGGTCCATGTAATTAAAGATCCTGAACTGGGAGAGGCAGTACCATCAGTCAGCAAATATCTGTTACATGCTCCTTTGTGCCAGGACCCATTCTAGACACTGGGGATTCAGCTGTGAACAAGACAGATAGATGTCCTGGTTATAAGGAATTTCCCTTCCAGATGGGCTTGGGAGAACAGACAAGGAACACATGAAATTATAGATGACTAGAGTGACTGCATGTGTGGCTAAGAACTATGAAGGAGGTAAAACATAGGGTGCTGCAGTGGGAAGTTGTGGGGGAGTGGGGTGTGGGCTGGGTGGTCAGGGGAAGTGTCTCTGAAAATGCAGCCTTTGAATTGAGACTAGAAGTATGAGGATGGGCAGCCTTGGGAACTGCTGGATTCCTGGGATTGGACACCACGGGCACTTCAAGGCAGTGAGCCAGAAGCATAGAGGGGAAATGGGAGAGTGGAAGGAAAGGGGAGCATGGAAGGCAATGGGAGCGTGGAAGGCAGGGCCCAGGTCTGAAGGCAGACAGACCTTTAGAAGTGACCCTGGTGCAGTGAAAGCTGGATTTGCATTCTGGCTCTGCCACTTCCCCACTGTGTGATATTGTTTCTTAACTTCTTAGGATGTGAATTTGAGTTTCTTCAAATATAACATTAATGGAAATGCTTTTGAATCCATCTGAAACCAGCTCCCTGGCCTTCTTGGTTTGTTATTTCTGTGACCTTGGACTGCCTGTGAAATTTGACTCCCATCCCAAGCCCATTTGAATTTTCATTGCCTTTTGTAATCATTCCAAGTCTGTCTTGGCCATACCTCCTAACTTTCTTTTGCCTAACAGACTGGCATTCTGACCATGTTCTCTTGGACTCTAACAATATCCTTGTCCATTCCTGGGTGCTGGTAGCTCATGGCCCCAACCCTCTCTCCATGAATGAGCAAGGACAGAAAGGTTGTATTTAGGGCTGTGAGCAGGGAAACAGGTTTGCTCTGAGACACCCACAGTTTCTTTTAGGTCTAAATAGCCCACAAGTGCACAAAAACCTAACAACAGGGGATTCCATAGGTGGGTGTGAAATATCCCTGACCTGGATACATGGGGTTGAACCCATGAGCTGGTCCTAGTAAACACATTACAGCCAACTGGTCCAGATTCACGGAGCAAACACTTCTCTGCTACTGAGTCAGAATGGCTGTCCCTTACCCAGTGGTTCTCAAATGTGAGTGAGCATCAGAATCATTTGGAATGCTTGTTTCAGCACAAATTGCTGGGGCTCACCCCTAGAATTTCTGATTCTGCAGGTCTGGATAGCGCTGAGAATTTGCAATTCTAACAAGTTTCCAGGTGGTGCTGAAGTTGCTGTTCTGGCAACAAACTTTGAGAATCACTGCCCTGAACTAACACAGAAGGAAGCTGAATACCAGGAAAACATCGAAACAATGGATTGTGGAAACAGGCTGGGATGGGAGGCAGAGGAAATATTTTTCTTTTGGAAGATGAGGCTCAGTTTCTCAGAAAATAAGTACTAATGGGACATTCAAACCCCCCAAATATTTGTAATTTAGAAGATAGAATAAAGAGAAGTACTAAGAAAGATTTTGTGGAGGAGAATCATTAGGACTGATAAGATATGGGGAGGGGAAAGATGGAGAATGACCTACTGAGTGTTGGGATCCTAGTGGGTAAAGGCACAGAGGCAAAGAAAACCAAGGGATATTAGCGGGCCCTTCAGTCTGGCCAGAACAATGTAGTCTAAATGGATTTCACACATTTAGACTACAAACCACAGTAAGAAACATTTTACATTGTCTACTCAATAAAATATACATTTTCATTATACTTGTGTGTGTACACATTTATATTTATCTGAAACAGAACTTCATGAAATATTAACCTTATTGTATGCAGTGTACCCTGCATATTCTATTCCATTCCATTCCATTCCATTCCATTCCATTCCATGCAATTCTATAGTACACAGAGGCAGTATTACACTGTGGTTATGAGCATGGACTCTGAAGCCAGGCTGCCTGGGTTCAAGCCTGGCTCAACCATTTTCGGCAACTTCCTTCACTTCTTTGTGTCTCTCTATACCCACTCCGCCTCGTTTGTAAAACAGGGATGGCAATGGTGCCACTTCATAGGGTCAGTGTGGGAAGTATGTGAGCATATGGAAAGTACTTAGCATAGAGCCTGCCATATGGTAAAAGCTATGTAAGTGTTTGCTGTTTTGCTATAAACTTCATTTAAAATGCTGTTCATCATACCCTCAATTGATTTCAGTACATTCTTGATGGACTGCCACATGCAGTTTGAAGAACTAGAACACATGTGTGCAAGCAAGGAGTAGAGCAGAAGGCTGGAAATGGTGCTTTGGACCCATTTAAGGGAGGCTCTTGAATGCCAGAGTAAGGACTGTCAAATAAAAAACAAATCCAGACTTGATAATTACAGACTTTTATTTGGAAGGATTATTACAAGCATGGGGTGAAAGTGGCTATTGCAACAGGGAAAACTTCTGACCATAACATCTGCAAGTGTCTTAAGGGTCAGGGAAAAGGGGTTTTTCTATTATAGGGTGGAGTGAACAAGCCTAGAAAGAAATGGGTGTGAGGAAGTGGGATGGAAGGGTAGTTTGATTGGATAGTGATCAGAGAAGATTTTACCTGAGTCCAGCCTATTCTCAACAACAGCTGCTAAGGAGGGGCTGTCTGCTGGCTGGGGCTGAGGCTGGGCTAAAGTTCGGGGACCTAGGGGAAGGAAAGAAGCTTAACCAAGGTTTGGTTAACAAGCATGTTCTTCTGAGTGATCAGAAAGGACAAGCAGTTCAGCTAATCATTTATGAGGCAGAGAATGGAAATTTGGAAGGTCTGCCTTGTCATAGGTAAACAAAGGGGTCACCCATTAGTCTTCTCTGAGTCACATGGAGAAGGGTTTTTCTTTGCAGTAAGCCAATTTCTGGAATATAAAATAGTGGGGGGATACCACATGGATGGGGAATGGATGTGTGGGGTGTTTTTGGGGGTGTGGGTGGTGGGGAGCATGGGAATCCCTGTAGTTTCTGAGTAATATTTGGGTAATCTAGGCACCTTTATAAAATGTATATATATATATATAATAACATTTATGTAAACAAATGCACATATATGCATATGTATTTATATATCATTTTACAAATAA